>ARYC01001912.1:0-73821 GCA_000711775.1 Oxytricha trifallax
CTTAGTAACTTGTGAGAAGTTTTCTTAAGCCATTCAATCCAATCGGCTTAGATAGAGCATTTTGAGGTTTCGAATTCCTTCAAAAGAACATCAAAATTTATATGCTTTTTTCTGATTTCTTAAGCTTCCAACATAGTCTTTTTTGGTAGATTGTTTTGACTTTGAATTTGTGCTGCTTCATTTACGTTTTGCTGTCTCTACCTTTCTTCTTCTTGTATTTGAGAAAATTTAAGGTTATTGTAGAAAATATCGATAGGATTTACTCTTGTGATTTCCTCTACTTTAATATCAAAATCTTCAAATTAAAGTTTGTTTCTCTTTATTGCTTTTTGAATCAAAGATATATAAGGTGCTAAATCTATTAACAATTTTCCAGCTATTGAAGTGAATAGTTTTAATATCTCTTAAACTAAATTTGTCAAAATTTGGAGAAGTTTCCATAACTTGTAGGAGCTGATGAACAATTTAACCCACATGTTCCCTGAAGCAAGTACATTCTTTTAAAGTATCAATAGTTTTTAAGATTTCAATACTCAAACTTAAATCAGCACCTTAAATACCATTAGATCCTATTCTCAAAAGCAGAGGTATGATAATGTATAAATGATCATCTAAGATAGAAGTGTGAAATTCCTTAATTGTCTACACTGCTTTAATAGAGACATGAATATCTTAAGAATTTCTTCTATATTCAACTAACTAGACAACTTTTGGCAGAAGCAAGTACATGTCGGTCAAAAGAAGCTCCTTGCAATTAACATTCAAAAGCCTAACTAGTTCAAGAACTTAAATTGCTTAAATCTAAAGTACATCATTAATTGTGTCAAAGATTATGTCAGAAAATTTATCAATAGACTTTGGAACTGTACCAATAATAGATTAACGCATTGATAGAGACTTTCATTCAAAACTGGATCATTAGTTTTTATTAAAGTCATAAGTGGAGGAATGATTAATGGAAGAACATGACAGAATCCTGACCAAGGTTATACACTATATACTTAATACCGTTCAATACAATTTCATGATGATCTCTTAAAGTTTGATCCAAAAGCACCTTGATCAAATGTTAAATTGCCTTTGTAGGATACTTATTTTCTTTAGTTTCTTAAAAGTCGTACTTCTTAAGGTACTTATAATTATTATAATAAGAGAAAAAATATTAATAAATTATGATAATCATGTCCTAACCTCGTTGTCCAAGCTGATTATAAAATTAGATCATGGGCATGTCTTTAAATGCTGGATTAGCTATATTCATCTCATTTATAGTAATTATGCTATTAATTTATTTCTAATTTTCAGCCTCTTCTATACTTTCTCTTCAAAAATATATTCTTAGTTATTGAAGACTATGTCATAATGGCAGAGTATCCTTTGTGTTGCTCAATCATATTCTAATTCCTTGTTTTTGATTTGGATTATTAAGCTACTAGTCAATCATTTTGAAAAGTGGTATGTTTGCATGCATATCACCCCATCAATTCCCTAAGAGTTGTTACAGTATATCTAAATTTATTTCACTAAATAGGGATCCAAGGCACCCAGAGTACCGATAAGTTTGAAAACCAACTTCTTAATTGTACTAGACTATTCGTTCTAGACCAGATTTCTAATATACTATAGTATTTCAGGGAAGAAAAAGTAAGGCTTAATTACAAATCCCGTGTTCTCAATAATAGCAATTAGAGTTTTAATTGCAACTTCTCTTTTCTAAGCACTACTCTAATCTTTAATACATTCAAGTATTAAAGGAAGTAGGTCTCCCATGTATGGTTTAATTGACTCACTATCTACATTTGAAATTTCTCCAATCGCTTCTAAGACAGCTGATATAAAGGCAGATGTTGCCTACTCACCCTCGATCTTTTGAATAAGACTTTTAAGAATGGAGTTAGCATAAGATTTTGAAAGATCCTTGTTAGACCTCACAAAAGTTTTTATCAATTTAGCTGCTTCCTCTCTCTCTTTAATATCATTACTGTGCTCTAACTGACTCATTAATGAAATTATGAGATGTCTTAAGTAAGGCAAAATTTAAGAAGCATTATGATTGACTAGTCTACCAAGAATTCTGACTGTTCTATCTTTGATGTCGAAGTTTGAATCCTGCATACAGTTGAAAAGCATGAGCAAATTTTCATACCTTGAAATAAACGGATCAAATTGTGAGTTCAGATATTTTAGCATAGTGCATCTTATTCTATAGTCATTATCAGTAGTCGCAGTTACGAAGAATTTGTGAAGTAGTTTGTTTACGATTAAAACATCAAATACTTTAGATTTAATTAGAATTTATTAAAAAATGTCTTATTTTAATGAGACATAAAACTAAGTATTTCATTCTCTATTTTGTTGAGCTTACGATTTAAATTAATTGAAATTTTAAAGTTTGAACTTCGGTAAAAGAAGAATTATAGTTTTTGTTAACTATACTATAAATTATCAGTATTTTAACAAATTTTCATTTTAATTTTATTAAAATATAAAAATATTCTTGTATGCACAGGATAACTTATTATAATATATAATAATAATCTCTAAATTATCTTCCTCTTTTAAATCCACATATAATTATTTTTATATTCATATTTTATGGGTTTCTTATTCTTATCATAACCGCTCCAAGTCTTTGGAGTGACTGACCATTAGATTATGAAAAGCTAAGCGAGCAGCAAGTTTTAACTGCATCTTTCCTGACAGTTGGATTTTCATCATCTAGATAATTAAGGACTGAATTTTCAATGAATTAAGTAACACTGTCACTAAACTCAGTGAAATCATATGATGCCAGGGTCTTAAGAGCAAGTGTGACTAATTAAGTTTTTTAGTTCAATTGTTGCTCTCCCTTATCTTTCTCTTTTTCGTTAGTTCCTTGGATCAAGCTTAGAATGAATTCGCAGGATGCCTTATTTAAAAGTTTCTTTAAAGTTGAAATGTCGATGACTAAGTGGTTTTAGATGTTTCCATTCTTGTCTTTCTTGAGCTGCAAGTTCTAACTTTATAATTCCAAAAGACCATTCTTTAATTCTTCTTCCTAATTCAAGGCATTTGAAATTGTGTTTGTATCTCCACTTTCTTTCCTGTGGTAGTCGACTGATTAACCCATCATAGAGAGTTAATCTTATAGTTTAATAAAAATACTAAGATAAACATGTTTAGTATATCCCTTGTCAGGTGAATTAGATTGATTCGAATCTTTTCTCTAATTATGAGAGTAGCTTTGTTGCTGTATTTACCCATCATGATTCTTTTGTCTCTTTAAGTTGTCTAATCCAATGGGGAAATGATTTGTTTTCAAAGTCAAAATAATAGAGATTGCATTAAGTAGCTTAATCTAAGTGATCATCTTATACTTCCCTTGACATATCTTTGAAAGTTCAGCTAGAGTCTCTATAAGCTGCTTGTTGAATCCAAAAAAGAACAAATCATTCACAAAATAAACCATATCGTATCTTTTGTCAAAGTCATCTCCAAAGTTTCTGAGCAGCATTTTAATGCAAGTAAGTATTTCAAGAGTGATGACATTTTTGTTGTTTTAATTTGGAAGTTTAGGCTTGACTGCAACGATTTCCTTCTCGAGTAAGTTAAAGACATCTCCTAAGTATCTATTGAACTTGCTTTTTTAGACCAGCAAACCCATTTTACCAAGGGATAGAAATCCCTAACCTCTGTCCTTATTGTCTTTCTTTGTTATAAAGGCGAAAATGGCCTTAAGCGAGAGTTCAAGGTGAGCATCAGAGAAGTAAGGCTAGATGTATTTTACGAGTAGTGGCATGATTTCGATGCATTTCTTTTTCACAAATGGACTAGCTTTGTTAGTCTCGTGCATCTTCATAACGTTTTCAATAATTGTCTTTCCTTGAATCTAAATGTAAATTAATTCAAAGAGTGAGAATAAAGAAATGCAATAAACAAATGATAAAATTAATATCGTAAAAATAAATTCAAATTAAGATAAAAGAAATAATTAATTAATTAAATTAGTTGCAATTAACTTTCTAAATTTTATGACTTTATGTGAATTAATAAAAGACCATAAAATTTACTCTTATTACATCTAAAAGATTGGATTTTTTTAAAAATTAATAATTAATTACTTCAATTTAGATTATTATCATTTGTTTAAAAGATTGAGTAAAATTTGTACAGTAAACATAATATCAAAATAATTATAGAATTTCTATTTAGAATAAGTCTATATCGTTAGTTTTTGATAAACTTAACTTCCCCCATTTATTTGATGCCAATATATTTAACTCCCTTATTTCAATTCTATTTCTACAAAATTCATTAATAAATTTTAACATCACTAAGTAGCTTTCTTGTCTCTTCAAATCTTTGTGCAACCTATTTGATGTATTCATCTGCGTTATCTTCTTGAGGCACTTACACAACGCTTTAACTAGCACTCTATCTCTATGTTGTTGTATAATCGTAGCATGGATTAAACATGTTTGATGCATGTTAAGATTAATTCTCAAGTCCTACTCTTGCATTGAGTGATTGATCTCCGAAGTTATTGTGAATTTAGTTTGGTATTGATTAATTGAATTGCATTTAGTTTGGTTGAACATAGGTTGTTTAAGACTAAGTGGTTTGTAAATTTTTCGCTTGAGATGTTTAAGGGTTCATAAAATCATAGGCTTGGGTGTCCATTGATGGCACATGTCCCATACAATTCTTTTCTAGGATCTAAACTCTGTTTTTCATGAGCATCTGTTCAGCTGAAATTTTGTTCACTTTTTCTTCAATATTGATCTAGAAAGATTCAAATCTTTGACCAAGAGTTTTAATATTACTAATAAAAGGATTTTAGATTGAATTCGATATTTTAATAGTTAATTAAATCATATTCTATTTTATATATTTATATACTTATCCAATACTTTCATTGAGATTAACGATGAGATTCATTAAGTCCTTATTCATTTCTGACTATTTATCTTACTGCTTTTGTACTTATTGAGATTGTGTGGTATTTTTATGACCAAAGGGACCGTTGTTGAAACTATTATCAGTATTCTGAGAATCGTAATACTAATAGGGATTTTATTTATTAATTAGATTCATTGGTTGTTAGACATTCTTTAAATCATATATAAAGTAATAATAAAAAGATTTTACATTCTATTGATCAGTGTTTGAGTTAAAAAATTCGTCATCATCTTCTTCAGTCAATTCTTATTATCTCAAGTTAGTGAATGCTGGTTACTGAAGATGTTTTTAAGAATTTAGGTTAGCACTCTTGGATGTTTCATAATTGGAAATATACCCATCTGGCTTCCTAATTTTCGATTTAGACTTTTAATTTGAAATTTTAGGGCTCTTAGCATTTTAAGAAGAGTGCTGAGAAGTTGTGGGACTTTAAGAGTATTGACTTAAGTTTTAATTTTGACCATGATTACCAAGCGGTTAGTTTTAAAACCCATTATGATTTATTTCTTAAAGTGGATCATGCTTTATGATTTTTACTGAACCATCTGTAGTAAGTTGTTGTCTGCTATTACTCTTATTTAAATTTTCCGACTTCTATGAATTCAAATTTCCATTGCTCTTTACTTAAGTTTTCTATTGCTAAATTGATTAAACTTTGGAGAGAACCTGATGCTTGCTTTTCATGATTTCAATTACTTCACATGCAAAAATGATTTTCCTCTCTGCAAATCCATTTTGGAAGAATTAGTTAATTTGAATTGAGGGTTTGTAGTTGAATTGGTTCAAGAGAAGCTTGTAGACTGATTCCATAAATCTAAAGTCATTCTTTGCAAAGAGCTCAAAACCCTTCTCTGTTATAAACTGACCCACAACTGGGGAGTATACTAAGAGAGCATAATGCATAATGGGTAAATAAACTGTTGGTAATTAGGAGTTAAAAAATTAATAAAATATAAAAGTATTTTTCTAAAAGTCTTTGTTAAATCATTGAAGTAATGTATTATAATAAAATTAAGTGTTTTTTAATAAATTTTATTTGGTGAATTTAATTTATTATAATTAATATGCCTCATTGTAATCCAATTTAAACGTCTTCATCAATAATTTAATGAGGATATTTGATAGACTTTAATTCAGATTTGAGTTTGGCAAGATTATTTTAAATATCTCCAAGAGCTACCGCCATGATTTATCTTAAAATTTAAATTCAAAATTTATATTAAATTAACATAAAATACTATTAATAACTAATATTCAATCAAACATTGAAGTTAAATCATCTAATATAGGCATCGTTATTTCTTTGGTTTATATTCTATTATTATATGAAAATAAACGAATTGAAAAAAATTCAATTCATTAATCATAATAACATTTAATATTATCCAAGCGATGTTATTCTCGATCAAGATATTTTAAAACAATTTTTAAATCAAATCTAGTTGTTCCCTCTATATCTGAAATGAAAGGAAATCGATATAAATTAAATTGAGTGTGGTTAATCATTTTTATTTGTGAAGCTTTTTATAAAAAATAAGCTCAATATTTAAATGATTTTTTTTCTATTATAGTAAAAATTTGAACATATAATACTTTTTAAGCTAATTTGTAGTTTTATTGAATTATCTATAAAATAAATTCCATGTATTCAATAATATTGCTATAGTCTTTACTATAAGCACGATTTATTTTAATTTCTGAATTTTTTCGTTATCTTATTTCTATATTTACACTTATACTTCTATCTAAGTTTATATTTTTAATATACTCCTTTTAGTTAGTTCAGGAATGCTAATTTATAAAAAAAATTACATAAGAATTTTGACTATCATATCGATACTGTATAGTAATTGAAATAATTTAAAAAATCGTTTCTTCATATTTTTAATTAATTTTTTTCTCTAAAACTAAGCAACATATTTTAAGTCCAAATCTTAAAACTCCTCTGACTTTCTTGGAGATATTTGCTCTTTAAACTAAGTTTAATCTGAACCTTATTTATAATTTAACTCCTTCATTTTATTAGGACTGAATTTTTTAGAGTAGAACTTTCTAAGACTTATATCTGGGCTTTAATTTGGATAATCTCCATTTATACTAAGTTAGGAAGAATTATTTTAAAATTATGATGATTTTCTTGTGCACTCTCTTTGAGTTTTTGTCATGATAAAACTCAGTCGATGGGATCTCTTTGCTTATTGTGCATTAGAGTTCTCAGGATTTTCATAAGAAAATTATCTTTAATGCAATCTTCTTGCCATAAGTAGCTCTTTTATTTGAATTAATAAATAAAGGATGCTAAGATTATTTGCTGTTACTTTTTCTGTCTCTACTCCGCAAAGAACTTTTGAAGTTTTGCTCTACTGAAATCACTAGTATCATGAAATTAAAATTTGTTTGTTGTATTTTCTGTTATTTTTTCAGGGCTTTACATTGAAGATGAATGATAATGTTTTGGATCATTTGTTCTAGTAGTACCAAGTTCGTTTTTTATAATAAGATCTGACGTATTATTAATATCAAGTTTTTCTAAGAAGTTTCTTAAATTAGGGAACTTCATAGTGCTTTCTCTTAATCTAGTGCTGTAATTCTTAGTATGGAAAGTTTGATTTATATATTAAGAATCCATTTAAGAGTTCAAGAGGCTTTTATTGATATCTCTGCTATTATCTTATAAAAATATTATTAAAATAAATAAATTTTTTATCATTCTAAGCAGCTTAAAAATCCACTCTTATCTCTGGATAAAATAGCTGTGATTAACTTTCATAAATTTATAATGGATTCTAGTTCTAAATATCTATAAAGTTTGAGTGAGAAGATGTAGCTCTATCATTCATTCTTGCCTAACTATTTTAATTCATTTCTGACTGTAATATAGTAATCTTACTTCTATTGTAATCTTCGAAATTTATCTATCCACTTAAATGATCTTAACTCTTTTCTATATTTTTAAATCCTGGTTTCATTATAATTGGGTTCAGTTTTTGAGGGACAATTTCTATTTAATCATCATTTCCCTGCTAAACTATTTTCCTATCATTACTGTTTTAGAATTTGGATAACACCACACTCCTTGCTGTCAATTCATTTTCTTGATCTTTTTGATTTTTATTAAATTAAAAGAGTAGTCTGTAAGTATTTTCAAACTTATGGGGATCATGCTTAACATTTTATTAGATTTTATTTTATTTAAGTTCCTATTTTACCAGTTCAAATTTTGACAATTTGCTTTTATTTTCAAGTGCTACTCTACTATTTTATGAAGCAAAATTACTTTAAGTGCGATTTGTGGATTTGTGTAGAAATTATACATCACTATTCCTCTAAATGAGATCAGGAATTAATTTAGAACTATAATTCTATAACTATGACCTGTTCATTCTTGAAGTTCTATGAAGCATTTTCTTGACAGGAGTTGATAATGACAAATCTTTTCCTTAAATTAGTAAGTTATTTGATAATTGCTCATCTTATAACAGGATCTTGTGATTCCTTGAGTTTTAAGTTCGCATCTAGTAAAAAGTTAAAAGGGATTTCTGTCTTTGTTTGTATTTAATAGATTTTGTATCTGAAATTTTACCTGATTAGGACCAGTAAGTCTCTCCTTCAGGCTTGGTGTGATATTTCTGATTGTTAAGCTCTACTTGATAATCAAGCATTTTCTACAACCTATTAACATATTGAATTTAGCTCTCATTGTTTTATCTTGACTTTACTTGAAGATCACAGTATGTATCTATCCCCATGCTTCTGTCTATCAATGATCTTTAACTATTTTGATTTTTATTTAATATTTCAGGAACTAAGACTTTTTATTTTTCCATTTTCTTCCAAATAAGAGAAGAGTTATTCAACTTCTAATTTACCTCTTACTTTTGTAGATCTCTATCTAAGTCTGATCGAGGCAAAGGCACTTAAGATTTTAAAATGCGGCTTAAATCTCTTCCTGCCTTAGAAAGAGTAAATCTTCGTGTCGTTTAGGCAATTATATAATTTATGAATGAAATTTGTCTACAAAAGTAACAATTGAATTTTATGTTGGAAAATATAATGTTGATAAAATTCATAAAAGAAAGGAATATTTCAAAATACATTCCCAAGGGATATGGGTTTTAAATAACTTAAGATTTATTTGTTAGACTATAAAAGCTTCCTTATCTAGATATTTATTAGATTTGGCTTCTTTGAGAATTCCTTACATCGTTATTTTATTATCTTACTATATTGCTATTAAACTTAACTCTAGATAAATTTCTACTCGATTTTGGAAAGGATACTTAATTTCTATCATTTTGAACTCCTTTTACTTAAGTTTTATTTTGTAAATGGCTGCTTAATTGCGATAAATTTGAGATATTTCTACGACTTTCTTGTTTATTATTAACTTATGTGATAAAATCTCTAAACGAAATGTTAGGATGTTAAAAACCCTGTGAATTTAACATTTTGGAATCAGACCTAGTTTTAGAATGTTGATTTATTAAATGAAATGGGGTCAAATTGTTTCGTAAGATTTATTATGAAAAATTAACATGTGACTTATACTAATCATCATTGTAGGAGTCACTTTAAGTAGTTACAATCATTTTATTAAATGAATAATTAAATTTGGGGGTTATTGCTTTGCTACTTATTAAGAGCACACAAAAATACTTATTAAGTGGATCCCTCTTTATTTATTAATCAAATTATATATAAAGAATTCTATGTATAGATAAATACAGTAAATCAATAGTTAATTTTGACAGTAGCCATACCCTTTGATGAGGTCGTTGATTTAGTGTTAGATTTCTTAAGTTACAATAGAGTCTTTTGCAACCTAGCCTTGCCACTTTCATTTTCCTTCTTTCTGGCTTTGGCATTTACTGATTTAGCATCAGGAGGGTAGACAAAATCAAAAGCTGCTCTCTCAGGAAGCATAATACCCGTTCTTCCACGAGAGATTGATTTTTTGTCGTCTTATTGTGAGGCAGATTTTCCTTTTTTGCCATTTAATTCATCGTCTGAAAAGTCCTCATCTCCATCTCCCTTTTTATCTAGCTTCTCAATTTATTGATTTATGTGTTGCTGCTTAATATAAAAATAGATAAGTTTAGAACTTTTCTTTTTGGGCATGAAGCTTAAGCTGGTACTATCTGTACTATGCATCGTGTTAACCATCGGCATCGTACCTCGAACGGATGTTGTAAAGTTAGCGAGACCATTTATCGATAATTTACTTTGCTAGTCTTTATAGCTCAGGCATTTTAGCTGCACCAACTTCATAGTACTAAACTGTGGGAGCAAGATTACTCTCATCAAGTTAGTTACTGTCGATCTTTAACGTTAAGATGCAGTTAAGCATGCCTTATGCTAAGTTGAAGTTTGGGAAAGTTCCGTCTGGTAGCATGTCTAGCCACTCTGAAAGTACTCTGCAACCACCAAGTTCCAAGAATCTCTCTTAGACGCCTAACTTTCTTAGAGTCTCGTAGACTTCCTTGGCCATCAAGAGCTTTTTAAGACCTGGCTTTTTCTGTTAAATTAAAACATAAAATATCTTTGTTCAATTGCCTCTCTATCGAGAATATATGCCATATGCATTCTATCGATGAGGTTCTAGGCATCGTTGCTACTTATTTCATCCTCTTTCAAGTCGATCTCGTCGCCATTTAGCTTACTCTTTTGAGATTGCTTAGTAGTTTTAGAGTTGATTTTTAGGTAAAGTTCTTTCTGTTTTTCGTTATATTTTTCAAGTTTTTCCTCTTCCATTTTTCTCTAGGCGTCCAGTTCTTGTTGCTTTTCCTTCATTTTCTACCTTTATTTTTCCTTTTACTCCATCATTTTGATTTTAGCTAGTCTCTTTCTCTCTGATTTTTTATTTGCCTTCCCATCTTCCACTTCGTCGTCAGAGTAGAGACCAACAACTCTGAAATCAAACATATATTTATGCTCTTATCTTTAAAAGCTTGGAACAAACTTTATAGGGTGATTTATAAAACTCCTTCATTATCTTCATCGAGGCTTGCTTCATTTTTTCTTAGTCTTTGGCTTGGACCTTACTAGTTCAATTAATCAATTTCTGCTTGGATCCTGGCTAGCTCTGCCTCGATGTCTTCTTCGTCCTAGTTTTACTCGGGTTAATCAGGTGGGAGGTTAGACTCGTCTTAGTTTTAGAGCTACTCTTGGTTGGCATCATCGTGGTCTCTGTGCTTACGCTTTTTTGATTTTTTATCTTTCTTGTGTTTCTTATTCTTTTTAGACTTGTGCTCATTTTAATTTACATTTATCAAACATTATCATTTCAGGTTATATAGCATTGATTCTTAAATAACTGAATAGTTTAAAATGATTATACTAATTATAAAACTTCATGAGAGGATTTGTGATGTTTATGTAAGCGTTGCTATCCCTCATCTTCATTCAAATTATCCAGGCTTTCTTACTCTATATCGATTTGGTTGATTTTTGGCAACATTTAATGGAATTTACCATTGGGACTAGAAATGACGATTTGGCGTTCTTAATCTTGGAGACTAAGGTCGTTCTCTTCGTGTAATTAGTCACTCATTGTGTTTCAAAAAAATAGATTATAATTTTTAGCTTCTACAAGTAATTATCATCAACTATTCCAATATAAATTCATCAACTTAAATCTCAATTTCCCTAATTTATAATCAAACTATTATCAAGTTGCAGAAATGAATGTTTATAATTAATATTTGCGATAGAAAAATTAAAAAAAAATTATCATTTTTAAATTATGTGAATAGACTAAATTAGAGTTTTTGCTTGTTGACTCTTTGGCACTAATTTGAGAATATTCAATAGCTAATTGGTATCTATGATAATAAATGATATTAAATTATTTTATATGATTTAAGACGGTTAGAAGTCGCATTCAAATGCAGGAAATAAATTTTATTTCTATAAATTTTCTAGCCCATATTTTTACTTATGTCTCATATTCCCCTCATCCAAGTTAATGTTGTAACCCTATTAAATATTTTTGGTTTTTGCAAAGTTTTCCATGCTTTTACTGTTTTTTTAGTGGCCACTTTTACTAACTAATTTTCTATTGATGCTATTACTATACTTCCCATAGTCTCCAATACAGGACATCAATGGTATGTCTTAAGAGAAGAAACAGCAATAATGATTATATTATCTGGTTGGTTTAATCCCCACTATTAATTTCTGTACACCATTTAATAATAATAATAATAATAATTCCCATTTTTCAATCGATTTAATAACTGACTGCTCTCAATTTCGCTTGTTTTATTCCTCTAGTTAAGTTTAATAGTCTCCATGAAATGATTAGCTAGAGTTTTTGTATCTTTTCTTTGTTAAATATCACCACCATCCGCATAATCGTACTTTTGTATGTTCTTTTTTAAACCTGATATGTTTTCCCGATATTAATCTTATATGAACTACTGCTTTTGCTACTCTATGAATTTTAAGGCACTGGAAATTTGTTAAATAATTTATTCAGAAGATTAGTTTAAGTCAAATTTAAAGTCCTCTATCTTTAATTTTGGCAACTTTGGTGCTTGATTTTATGATAAACTTTGAGATTTTGCATGATTAGAGAGCTTTGAGAGTTTGGTAAATTTTTATTTTAATAGCTGTTTTTTTATTTCTCGTGCTCTCTCCTCGTCAATTCGATCCAATTTGCTTTACTTTGACGGAGAATTATTCTAAGTTAAATCTTATATTGCCTTTTATTATAGTAATTTTTGCATTTTCTCTTAGAAATTAAACATTTTCTTAGGTGATTCTACAATAGACTCTTAACTTTAATTAAGAAAGACTAACTCTTGTGATTTATTTTTAATTCCATTTCTTAGCAATTTGATATTATTATTAGTGTTTTCTTCATGTTCATTTTTGCTCTGACTTCCATCTGAATCTAATTCAGAGTTCTTTTTTGAAAGACTTTATGAATTATCACTGTAACAAACTTCATTTCTCTCCTTCTCTAATTAATCTTGAATTTTTATCAGACCCTTTTTCTTCCTTTCTTTGCTTTATCCATTTTATTATATAACTTTTTAATTGTATTCCACTTTTTCATTATCTATATTATTTTCAAGATTCTTTTACTGTTTGCTTCTTTGCTAACTTAAATTTATATTCTGCCTAATCTTGGCTTATATATCAAAGCTATTAATTTTGCTCTTAACAAAATCTTATGAATCATTCAACTAATTTTAATTATATATCACTGATTTTATCATTTGCCAAGATTTATCGCCTTTATATTCTTTTTATAGCTGCTTGATTAAATCCTTGTCTGTCTGCTTTTTATTTAATTTATCAATGAGAAATCTACGCATGTATTCTTTGGACTCTTTTGAGTCACTTAATAACGATTCTCTTTTAAAAAAATAACATATAAATAACAGTTAATGCTTTATTTAATTAATAATGACAAATTTAAAAATTTTATTAAAAATTCTCAAATATAAGCTTTGAGTTATAGTAAAAATTAAATGAATATGTTTGTAATAATTTTTTTAAATAAATAAAATGCAGACCTATCATGAGGAATATGATAGACATATAACTTCTGCCATAAATCAACATCACCTAAGAGATTCAAGAACAAGCTAAAAATTTGATATTAATAATGATAAAGATTTTGACTATTTGAATTCAGGGTACTAAGCAGAGAGACAATTTAAAAATATTTTGAAACATCTGGACAAAGACCATGAAAAATTCAGATTATAATTAAATTTGCTAAAAATCTATTGAAATTAAGTTTATCAATTCTTAATAGTTTATCATTCAATTAAGTAACTTGAAAATATTGAAAATTGAGCATTATGAAATAAATTTAAGCTTTTATATTAAAATATTTCAATGGCTCTAGTGAAAAATAGTTTAAGACTAAGATAGTTTACATCTAAGACTTCAGTGAGCAGTAGCTAGACTTATAGACTTGGAATTTCTAATGATTTGGTATTGTCTGCATCTATGGGCTGGTCAAGCAAAGAACCTTAAACTCATCTCATAATAAAGCTTAAATAATTGCTTGATCCATAAAACATTGGCCACAATCAATTCATAAAAGGAAAGGCAATAAACTTAATAGAAGACTCAGATTCTTAGATTTCTTAAGAGAATAACCTATATATAGAAGGCTGATCAACTAGTCCAACCTGGAGATACTGTTCATTTTAATTATACATTTATCAAATTAAGATATAAAATTAAAATGATAAGAATAATTATCAGCTATGTCTCAAGAATTCCTTCTGTCTACTTGTTTAACTGCCAATATTTAAAGACTGATTTAAACCATAATTAGCTGTATCTTAAGATATTGATTGAGACCTACTATTTATATATCTCTATAAATCATATATTGAATTATAATGTGAAAATTTTAAGATCATATCTTGTTTGATCATTCTCTATCCTATTTAATTTTGAATTTAAAAATATATTGGCATAAATTATTATTTATAATTGTCTAATTTATGAGCTTCTCATTAAGAGTAGACAAAAAGAACGACATGAACAAAAGGCTTGATAATAATCAAATTAATTATATGAAGCATTAAAAGATTGAAACATTCAAGAATGAACTTCATTATAAATTTTGTTAAAGAAAAGCATATAGGGGGTAAAGAACTTAAGTTAGTATTATTCTCTATATTTAAGATCAGCTTAAAAGTTAAAACGAAGAAACACAGTGAATAATTAAATAAAAACTAAAATATAAACTTAAATAAGTATTATTGAGTCATCGTTCATTCCATGTGTCCCAGGGTTTCCATATCCATGAGTTATCCAAAATAATCAATTTAAATATATTTAAAATTTGTTTTATTCAAAATTATTTACAACGATTCTCTTGGCTAATTGTTCTTATATAAATCTCTTATCAAAACATTTAGATTCTATTTAAATTCTTGATTATTCTAAATCTGTTTTTAAATAACCTTTGCATGCGGTAAATCTACGAAATTTTTATCATAAGTTTAGACTCTGAGATCAGATAGAGTTTTGTTCATATTTTAGAATTATTACAGCTGAGATAAAAGTTGTATGGAATCAGCTTTCCTATGTCTCAAATATCAAATTTTTAAGTAATTTATTTGAATAACATAAATCAGATGTTTTACTCTAGAGCCTTGTTAAGATCATATCTTTCTATAAATAGTTAAGATTGAGATATTTCGATCCTATTTAATTAGATTCTCGTAATAAGTGATTCTAATAGTCAGCAACTTTGTCAATTCAAAATATCCACTTTAAAATAATTTATAGATAATTTATAGTTAATTGAATAGTCTATTTTGCATCTTCATTAGTCGCATCTAATCGATATCCTAGTACTTTAGACTTTACTTTCTGAACTAAGTCTGACTTCATTTTGCTTAATAACCCGAAATCCCTTGTTAGACCCAATCCCTCTTCGTTTTCTTGATCAATTAGGTTTTTTGGCTGTTAAAACACATTATTCATTTTGCTGACTTCAAGTGTAAGATCATTTTTCATGTATGAATTCTAAGTTCCGCTATTACTGTATTTTAACTAAAGTAGTTTAACATAAAAATCTGTTGATATAATGGGTTGAAATTTTATATATATGGTGAGCAACTTACTGAATATTGGCGAGAATGCCTGGACGTTTTAGATTGTCTATATTCTTTGATAATTTCTCGTTCATAGAGCTCTTTCTATAACTTTTTTAATTTTTTATCTCATGTACTAATTCCTGTGTCTATTTTACTTTGAGAATTTCGAAACTGTAAGGCTATTGATGGAGATTTGCCAGTGTTTTAATAGATTTTCTTTCTTAATTTGTCATAAGCTTGCTAATCTTATTCTTATTTGACTAGATTTGGGTAAAACATGTCACTATAGCTCTTTGAGTAACGCGAGTGTAAAGTTTTTAGTTTTTCATTAGATTTCTCTGTACTTAATCTGAATTTTCTATTACTTTAAAATTAATCTCAATAAAAGCATTTTAAAATAAGTTGGGCAAACTCATCTCGAACATTTCCAAACTTTGAAAAGTAAAGTTTGATAATAAAATAATTGACTTGCTTTATAGGCTTGAACTTATATTAAGATCATAACATAATTGACAGACCTTTAAAAACTTTAGATAAATAGCACTTTTGCTCTTAAAAACCTCAAATTCCTGGTTAACAATAATAGAAGAAATTTAATCCATACTCTCTTGATCCATAAAAAGTAATATTACTTATTATCATACAATCAATGCTTTACTTCTACAGTCATGGTAAAATATTTATCGACATAAAATTTTTAATCTATAGCATGCTCTTTCCCTTTAAATATTAATGGAAGGAATGAGATAAAAACTTAAACTTAACAGAAGATAATAATATTTTAGATTTAGGATGTGGATTTGGATATTCTACTTTGGCTTTTGCAATGATTGTATGATTTTATTTTACAATCTTTAACTCTTTATGATATAGGCTGATCATAATTTAATTATACTCTTAGTAGCTTCTTGACTTGGAGATACTGTTCACATTATAGGAGCAGATATTTATGAGGATTTTATAGAGAAATGCATTATAAATAATCAAAAATATAAGTCAGACATCTAAAATTCAAAAGATGTCAGAATGGATTTCTAAAGTAAAGTATTTATCAATCCATAGACTGTTCTCTATAGAATTTGACTTCTTGAGCGAGGAAGAACAAAAATCTGCAAACTAAATTTAGAATGGAATGTTTGATATTGTGAACTTTGGATTTGAAACTTCAATGCAAATTCTCCAATAAAAGAAGTAAAATTAAGACATTTGTTTATCCCTTTGTTAGAGATCTGTTGAATGATGATGCTTTAGTTCTTGCACCCATATCCTAAGATGAATAGGGATCTCTTGAATAAGTCTATTCTTTGCTAAACTATAATTAATAATCTGGGTAATTTAACGTAAGAAAAATAGAATTCCTTCATTACAATTGCAATAGGTTTTAAATGAAGTAATGAAAACTAGCTTCGTAAAAATAATTATGACAACACTTTTTATAAACCTTGATAATGATTACTTTAACACCTATATGAAGATATTATTTATTAAACTGAAATGAACTTTAAAGCTTAGAATCAAACTTCTTATCACTAAAAGAAAACCATATAATACTAATTGAAAGTTAGTAGAATTGTTGAAAGTACCTGAAATAGCCTAAGTCTTAAAGGAAATTGGCGATAGAAAAAAGAAAATTCAAAAATTGGAATTCGCACTAAATGACCAGCTTTATAATATTTTATGACTTAATAATTAAATGATTTAAGGTTAAGATTATTCAAAAGTTAAATTTTCTTAATTTTATAATCTTCTACTTCACAATTTTCCACTACGCATTCTCAAAAGGAATCATTCATTGAGTAATCATTATAGATGTTAAATTTATATAAAATCTCCCATATCCATGAGTGTTCATGCCTCCTGTTATATTATTTTGCTTTTTCTTTCTTTGCTAGCCCATCTAGCCTGCTCCAGGCATTTATCTTCCGCTCTCAACTGATCCATATGCGTAGTGAAAATTAGATTAACCTGGCATCTAACCATTATTGTTATGGTGTTGACGTCAGGGCTCCCAGGTAGTCAGGACTCCGCAGCTCGTCAGGGAGTCCCAGGTACGATCAGGACGTCCCAGCCTCGTCAGGACGTCCCAAGGTCGTCAGGACGTCCCAGTGTCGTCAGGACGTCCCAAGGTGACGTCAGGACGTCCCAGTTGACGTCAGGACGTCCCAGGTTCACCAGGACGTCCCAGGGTCGATCAGGACGTCCCAAGTAATAATTTTCTTAACGAATAAGATAAAATGTGCGAAGCACCATAAAAGATTCTTTATGAATCTTTTAAGGCAGGGTTCTAGGGGTGCAAGCCCTAGTTAACCGGGAACTAAATTCCCATTAATATTATGCACATGCCGTTAATGATCCATCCCCATCTCATTCCAATTTATTCCAACATAGGCTTGCCAACCATCTGTATGGACTGTAGTGTTTTCTGCCACGTGTTGTTGTACTAATTCCTCTAATGAAGCGCGAGTTCTGTTTTGGACAACAAAAAATTTTTTTATATATTTTTTTTTTTCGTCTATCTAGACATCACCCTGTAAGAGATAGGTTTCTTGTTCAAGCTTTAATTAGTTTTTGATAATCCTTCTAACATCTGCTAAGATTTTACTCACAGATTCAAGACTTGTTTTAAGATCAAATGTTTTTTAAATATCATCAACCATTTCACTAGTATTCCTTCCATTAGAAAATTAAGTAAACAGTATCTCTCGCAAAATTCTTAGTGGGTAAGTATTAGGACAAAATATTTTAAAACAATCTTTTATAGTTTATCTAGAACGACATTGACTGTTATCACATTCATAGTAGCAATGGTCTATATATTTTTCAGAAGAAGTAAATATCACATGCAATGATTATTATCATTTTTGACATTATAAAGTGCTAGAGAGTACGCCATATCGGTCTTATGTGATTTGTTACTAGAATGATTCCATATGAATAAAGTTTAATTAATTATTAACGATTATAATTTAACTATTAAATCTTAATTTTTCACATATTCATACACATCATCAATTAAAAAAATTTCGGAAGCTTCGCCTCCGAATCTCCACAGGGGCTGCTGTCCACTTGACCCCTACTATTATTGGTTCGCATTGGTTGCGAACAAGGGGTTCCACCCCTTGTGACCCCGGTTAACTAGGGCTTGCATCCCCAGAACCTTGCCTCAAAAGATTCATAAAAGATCTTTTATGGTGCTTCGCACATTTTATCTTATTCGTTAAGAAAATTATTACTTGGGACGTCCTGATCGACCCTGGGACGTCCTGACGTCACCTATGACTCTGGGACGTCCTGACGACACTGGGACGTCCTGACGACCCTGGGACGTCCTGACGAGGCTGGGACGTCCTGATCGTACCTGGGACGCCGTGACGTCAACACCCATTGTTATTGTTGCTATTATCAAACCATGAACTATCATAGCCGCCTCCTGGCATTACCCCCTTTGGTGAATGAGATCTGAAAGCTGAACCTGATCCCAAAGTTTAAAGTCTCTCCTGTTCACGTTTTTGTGATAGCATCATCTTAAACTCATCGTATTCTGCGAGATCTTCTTCAATTTTCAAATCTATTCTTGTTGCTGGTCTTCCTAACATTTTTAAAGCTAATTTATAATTTTAAAATTTAAACAAACCTTAATGTTTTATAATTTATGAAATAAATTGAGAATCAAACTAACTAAAATGCTTAATATCAAATAAACTTAAGTACCTCCTCAGTTTCTAATATAACAAAGGCTACAGCAAATTTATCTTCGTGTGAAATGGAAGAGTGAATATTTTATACTTTTAGTTCCTCGTATAGCAATCTATGATTCAATTCTCCTTCAATCATAACCTTAGGTTTTAGTCCCTGCTCTTTTTATAAATATATTCCTGGATAAAAAATGGATGTTTTTCCTGAGGCTTTTACAATTGCTTCTTTTAGAGCCCATCTAGATGCCAAATATTGAGATTTTAAAGCAATGTCATCTTTTTCATTAAATTCAGCGATCTCCACTTAATTCAAAACTTTTTGCAGAAATCTATTGACAGAAGGTTTTTAAATAATGTTTGTCATCCTACTAACTTCTACTATATCGGTTCCAACTCCTAAAATCTTTGATATCTTCATATTAATAAGTTTAAAATTCAAACACGTATAGAATAATTAAGCAAATTCCAGAATTAATTTCTTTAAATAAGCAACTAATTAATTTCATGAAACACATAGACTAAATTTCACGCAATAAGTTTCGTTGGTTGTGGTATATTTGTAAAAAATTAACCTAATAATCATCATAACTCTTCACTCTTTACTTCTTCTTTACTTTGATTTTCTAATGGTTCGCTCTCTTTCTTTTCATCCTTCTTTACTGGCTCTTGCTTTCTAACCTTGGTCTTAAACTTAGCCATTTCATCAATATCAGCATGTCTTCCAAAAATACGCTTTCTCTGCAAAAATTCTAATGCCAAAATTTCCTGTCTAGTTTATAAAAGCTCAGCTGCAACCTTTAGCTCTTTTATCTCACCAAGTTCATAAATGGCGTAGGTTTAATAAATCTTCTTAATCTTGACACTAGAAATTTTGTCTTAATGTTTTTCAAGTTCACTCTTAATCAAAGCAGCTAGTTGTTTGCTACTACTTTAGTCTAAGAACTTCTTTCTAAAGCTCACATAGAAGTTTGTGTTGTTGTAAAAATGGAAAGTTTGTTACAGCTTAACTTCCTCTGACACGTAGCCACTCATAGAGACATTTGCTTCAGTCATTGTTAAATTCATGTCGTCGCCCTTCACTGTCTGGAACATTTCTTGGGTCTCGTTTCCAGAGAAAGTTTTGAATTCCATTTCATCCTTCTTTGGTTTCTAAACTACAATGCGCTCGTCTCCATGCATTGACTTAGCAAATGACGTTGAAATGGAGACTACACCTAAGATTAATAGAATCTAAATTGCAGTGTTTAGTTTCATTTATCTTTTAAATTAATATTTTAATGATAATAAGTTAACCTATGTATTTATTTCCAAATAATTTTACTGATAAATCATAATTAATGATATAACTAATTCCAAACTAAGCTCACTGATTGAAAATCTTAGATATGGCTATATCAAAGAGATCACTTCTAATGGGCATTTCGCTTTCTTAAAATGGGTTTTTGGAAACAAAATCTGCATAAGCATCGTAAATTAACTGCAAACATTTATCCTGATCCCTCTATTATGGATCTGAAATTAAAATGAACTTTATTCCTGTGAAACTTTAGAAGCAAAGCAATCTAAAAGTATCAGTTATCACCTCATTTATTCCGTCTAGAAGGGAGTTGCTTAAGAATCCTGTGCCTTTAGTTTCTTGACAATTCTACATTTAGGGATAATTAATTAGAGAAAGATAAAATAAAATATTGTCTTACTGGAGTAATTTGGGAAGATATAGCATGCATAGAGTGAAAAGTTGAAGCCAATCTTATAGTATCATTATTTGAGAATTTCATGCCTGGAGCAATCACCTAAAAAGAAACTTTAATGTCACTTTAAATTATTTACCTTGTCAAATACAAGAGAACCATTCTTGTTCACGATAAACAAAGCAAAATGCATTTTGATTTATTATTAGAAATTATTAAATTTGTCGATATCATTATTAATTAAACAAAATTTACAATTATCTTGCATTATTAAATAATTTACTTGTCTTTATATTTAATACAAAAAGGTAAAAATGTGTACGAATGAAAAAGACGTCAGCTGCAGGGTTTGAACCTGCGCGGGGAAACCCCATGAGATTTCAAGTCTCACTCCTTAACCACTCGGACAAACTGACTTCCATACCACTATCCCTAAATCTCTATCCTATAAAGAGATGTATATCAATTAAATTAAAGACATACTCCATAGTTTAAAGAGTAATCGATTATGATTATTAATCAGAGTTACGATCTATTTAATCTACCCTAGTCCACAAATTTTTCATTTGTTAATTTATAAAAGTTTTTCACATATTTCTTATTGAATTTTAACCTTTCATATTCATCATCCTGGTTCCCTCTATTTTTCGTAAACCATAAATTTTAATTATATAATTATATAAGTGTAATTAAGTAAATTTACCTTGATAATTTTTTATATTTCTAGAGCTTATATTAATTTTTGCTAAAATTAGTCAATATTAAATATTTTATGCCTTACATTAAGAAGATTATCGTGAGCTATTTTGAGATTGAATATTGAATTTTTGACTTCGACTACGATTGGTCAACTGGCTACTCATTACCTTAGGGCTATTTTTTCCATGCATATTTATGGGAATTTTATTAGTAAAATTGGCTTATAACTGTGGATATTAATTGAGCATAAATTACTACGAAGGGCTTATGAAGTTATAATTATAGTTTTTTATTTTTCTTCTACGCTTCTTTTATCTTTTAGTTGGTAATTAATTACTTTGCAGGGGCAACTATTAACTTTAATTCAAATGAGATGTATAATTATTTGGTATTTAAACTATCCTTCCATATTCATCGAATGCTAATTTCCCCAAATTAAGCTTTGTTACCGCTGTTTAGGATTTCGTTCTTTAATCTTGTTGAGAGAAAGGTAATCTCAATTCTTAAGTTAAACGTTATTGGGATAAGAAACTGGTTCTATTGCTTAAAGTATCATCAAATAAATTCGTAGATTTTACTTGATGGTTTTGATTGAGTTTTAGGGGTGTTACTAAGGGATTAAGAAAATTCTTAGTTGCAGTTTTCGATTCATTTAAGTTTTAATTTGGTCCATGCTGAATTAAATGGTTGTATAGGTTTTAAGGTTAAATTTAATTTTTCATTTAAGTATGTGATCGATTCTTTGTTAATATTAAAAATAAATTGTCTAAATCTAATTCTTGTCATTGTTGAAATTCAATTGAGAATTATGAACGCTACCAATTTACAGATTATCCTAACAACTCTCTTCTATATTGCTTATAACATTATTTAACTGACTTTTCATTTAGAATTTTAAGTTACTCTAAGTGCTGCTCATTAATTTTGCTTGATTTTATGATGCTTAATTCTTATAATTTGTTGAGTTTACAACCTCTTAAATCTCATTTAATTTGGAATGTTCATCAATCTATTGCAATGCTCTAGGTGATGCATTATTAATTGAGTATTAATTCAAGGTTAAATTATTGTTGTTAGGTTGATTCAAATATCCATGCACACTCATGGTGTTATCAAAGTTAAAAGAAAGCTCTGTCTGTAAGTTCTATATGCTTTAATTCAAAAAGCTTTTGTTGTCTGTTAATTCACTGTGATCATTAGTCTACCTGTGTTTTTTGAAAGCTGTCATTCCTGAGATATGACTTGAAGTAGAGGAGGGTATATTAACCTAAGGGAATTAGAATAAGTTTCTAAAAAAAATGTTACATATTTTTAACAAGCAAAAAATACAAAAGGAGCTATGGTTTGGGAATATCTCGGTAACAAATATTTATAACCATCTAAAAATTTCATATGTTTATAGCACTTCTTCATGTCATGAATCCATTGCTCGTCATTAATAGGTTCTGAAAAAACTTATATTTTAAAAATTTACCTCCAAACATGAGAGATAAAGATCGTTTGATTATTAGAGTCAAAGATCTTTCAATCAGTTAATTATAAACTGTCTCCTGCTATCGAGTTGCAAATCCAGAATATACCGACATTAAAATTAACTAAAATTTATTAATTTTATTTTTCTATCTTATGTTCTTTAGTTATTAACTTTATAAAATGCATGTAAAAGAATAATTACAAATGAATTAAATAGTAAACTAACTAAGTTCTTTACATGTTTCAATTAATTGCAGAGATTAAAAATTCTATGCTACTATTTTTCATGGTTAGTCTCTTTTAGAGGCATTCTCATATCCTGCATCATCGAAATGTTCTAACTTTTCTTGTTGGTAGACATCCATGAGTCTTTCAGTGCCTCAAATTTATCCCCTCCTAAAATCTTTCTGCAAGTATCTCCATCACAAAATGGTTTTTAAGTTGAGAGTTTGCAACCACATAAATGCAATCTATCGCTCTTTTCATCTAAACTGAACTTAACTGGCTTGAATAATGAACCTTGATGAGTTGAATCGCAAAATGGCTGTAAAATAAGTATAAACATAATAATTATTAACATACTTGATTTAGGGATTGGCCACATGAGCACCAATAGTAATTCTTAGCTCCCAATAAAGGCTTTTCTACTTCATAGGGCCCGATTCTTGGTGAGACTGGGAAAGGTTCTTCACCCTTTTCAAGTCCTCTTTTGAAGATATTCTTTTCAAACTTCTAAATACTAACCCTCGAGTTATTTAGGAGATCTGGATGTATGTGTCTTTCCAAATTAGTGTTCTTTTCTTTAATTGTCTCTCTTACTCTCTTGTATTTTGTGTACATATTACCCTCTCCAGATCTATCAAGCTGCCTGATTTCATCTTTAATATCTCCTAGTGCTTCAGCTTACTATTCTGCCTTCGATTTCTTATGATATTTAGTTGGCTCTTATTTGGCTTCTGCGACTTCCTCCTCTTATTTTTACTCAGCAACTTTTTCAAATTTTTTCTCTTCCTCCTTTTTCTCTTTCTTACCGAATATGCTGCTAAAGATAGACATGCTTCTCTATTGTTGATTTATAAGTTAAAGCATGACAGGGTTTTGGACTTAAACTTAGAGAGTGGGTTAAGCGGACCTCAAACACTTTTGCAACAGTGATCTCTATAGCATATTCATCATCATTTTTTAATTAATAATTAATTGTTATAACCATTAGTTAAATTTAATTATATGATTAACAATTTTAAAGTTTCAAAATTATATAAGTTAAATAATGGGAAGTTTGATATCAACTGTGTAAAACTCTGAAATTCCAGAACCTAATCTCAAAATTATTTAAAGTATGCAGAAATTAAAACGAGTTAACTTTTTTGTGCTGATGTTTGAAATTAATTCATTTATATAGTGCCGATTGGAAAGATAAGAATACTGCACAAAGGTTTTTAAATGCTCTGTGATTCATTTGCTATAAATTAAAAAGAATTTGAATAAATATTTGCTTTAGATGAAGCTGTATTTGCATTATGGGATACTGATAGTAATGGTATGATTTTTTATTTTTCTTTCTAAATATCACCTTAGGATTGATTGATTTTTAGTATATTCTAATCTTTATTAATGTATAATAATGTAATTAAAAGGGAGCTAGAAAACATGCAGTTCATTTATCAATATCTTCTGCAAATCAGTTACGAAAACTTGGCGATAAATTTATGTAGGATTATCCTCTTGTAAATCTTAAAAAATCCTAAAACGCAAAGATTAAACACAAAACTCTAAAATTTAACGACACTATAAATGATACAAAAAAGACATTACTTAACACAAATACATTGAACGATTCATGTAGCACTGTCCAGCTTAAAGAATGCTTAATTTGTATGAGTTCAATATCAGATGCAGTGATCATGCCTTGTGGTCATGGAGGTGTTTGTTACGAATGTGCTTAATAAATATTGCAAAAAGGTGTTGATAAACTAAAACCAAGTCGTTACTTTTTATTTTAAATTTTTCTAATTATTTTAGCTAGAAATGTCATTTGTGCAGAGAATATATCGAACAAGTTTTGAAAATAGATGTAAATACAATTTTCAAAGATTACATAAGAGTGATTGAGTCATCTCAAGTTGCTTATAAAGGTCAGACCTTAAGCATAAACAACAATCATAATATTAACTTGAACTCCAGTAATGCTGATATTAATTCAAGGAGAATTAGAAACGCTTTATCTAATAGAGTAGATCCTAGTTTCATAAATCAATCGCACAGAACTCATAATTAATAAGTAATCCAGAGCTAGAGGAATTTACAGATCCAAAATAACAATTTTAACACAAGTATGGATTAAATAAACCATATGGAAAATAGTAATGATTCAAATTTGCAGATTAATGAAGGCGATTTAGAGCCAGAAGATATGGACATTATTATCGAAAAATTCAATGAGCAATACGAAATCTTAAATCCCTTAATGATTTTGCAAAATTCTTTGAATAGCTATTAAGGATCAATGATTAACTTGAATAAGTCTTTTTCAGTGAGGCAAAGTATGAATTTTAGAGTATCCATATAAAGTTAACAGCATTTAAACGCCCTTGACTTGAATTATAAAGCAACTGATATAAATAATAACAATAATGATAACGAGGAAATGTGTTTTGATGATCCGAAGGATGTTTACTTTGGAAGAGATCCTTCGCTGTAAAATATAAATTAAAGCTAAAATAGATATCAACTTAGTCACAATAAGTAAGGTTCTAACAACTTAAATCAGCAACTCTAAAATTAACTCATTTAAAAGAAAATCATTGTTCAAGAAACTGAGTAATATAAATCTCAAAATTCTCAGAAATCACGCAAAGGGCGAAATAATATGCTAGCCAAAGTTATAGAAAACGTGAGTCAAACATTAGATTCTTAAACGAATAATGATTTCACAAGAAATCTTAATTTGAATTAGAACTAAATGGATAAAAAAATATTCTAAACGGATTAAAATGATTCAAAGAATCGAAAGAGATATATTGCTTAAAACAGGGAAGATTTTGAATCTTACCAGCCTGAAGATGAAGAAAATGCATCATCTTAAATTTTTTCATAAAAATAATAAAAATAGAACCAACATTATTATAATTAAATAGGAAGCGATTAGTAGCCCTAAATTGATTTGATGAGCGCACTTAGTGATGATATGAGAAACTCAAATATTTCTAAAAAGTTAAAGCAAAAGGGAAAAACAAAGCAGTAGTGAATAGCTAAAATTTTTCTTTTAACTTTTAATTTCATAAGTCGAATAACAGTATTTAAACAATAAAAATTTATTTAAATTATTTTATAATACAATAATTCATCTTAATTTCATCAAAATTTGAATGCCAATTAACTCATTTTATTACTTAGACATCAATCAATTGCATGCATAAGAGTGCATTTGAAATAAATTATTACATATTTTCTGATATGGAAAAATTAGAGAAACAAACTTGCAAAATTCACTAGGGCCAACCCTTACTCCTTTTTTGCGCTGATGAAAAGCAAAAGCTTTGTTTGAAATGCGTTGCTTAGCATGCAGGCCACAACATTAGTGACTTTGAAGATGTGTGCTAGGCCATCATAATGCCAAAAATTACAAACAAAAAATCAGTATTATCAATTTAACTTATAAACAATGATCAGGAATACGACTATACTTAAAGGAAATTATAAATTCAATGTTGTGATTTTGGCTTTTATATAGGCATATGAATATTATCAATATCTAAACCTATAAATTTTTAAGATAAAATTATCTCTTATAAGAATCATACTTTACTAGAGAAACTATAGCATATCTGCAAAGATCATTAATAAGAGTTTGTAACATAGAAAGAAAAGTTTTAGGTAGTTCTGAAAACTGCAGAGTGTTATTGGGCATTTTAAACAAAAAAGGCATAAGAAAGAATTACGTTTACGATTTTTATATGTTAATTTTTTATATCAAAAAAGAATTTCAGAACAAGAAGAAGCTTTCATGAATCAACTCAATAAAATATCCGAATAGACTAATAAATTTAAATTGCTTAATGAACCTTTAGACAATTTAATAGATTTGAATTCCGCAGGAAAATATGAGGAAGTGATAAACCTTTTCTATGCAAACTAAAATGAAGAAGAAATGAACGTGCAAGTTAAAAATCAAATTAAAGAAGCACTTTCGACTTAAATAACTGCTAAAGATAAAATAAAAGAGATAGAATCATTGTTTCATGAGTTATAAAGTAGAGACTACACAAAGCTGGAAGAAAATATAATATAAGTTATCGAAGATATGATAAAAGTAAAGGCAAAGAAACCAATTGATGACTTAAGACACAACATGCCAGAAACATTTTTTATTGACGAGAAGAAGCACATTTTCAAATACTACGACTACAGCAAGAGCCAGATTGAGGTTAAATAGATTGCCAGTGACTAGATTAAGCTTCCTATGTTTACGGGAGTCGGTAGAGTAGCTAAGAGAATCTATATATTTGGAGGCAAGGATATACAAACCAAAGAAATCACAAATAAAGCCTTTGAGCTAATATAAGACAATTAGGAATTGCTTCAAATTTAGCCTATTAATCAAATGATTAAGAATAGGTCGAGATCAGTTATAGCATCATTCGATTAAATGAATGGAAAGTTTAGCTAATTCTTGATTATAGTAGGTGGCTCTGATGAATTTTAGTCTTTAAATTAATGTGAACTATACTATCCAGAAACTGACACCTACTATTCCTTTCCAAATTTGAATAAAGCTAGAGAAAATGCTTCAGTTTGTATAATGAATAATTTCAGAGGTACTGGAAAGCAATATCTCTATTGCTTCGGTGGTTTCGATAAAAAAGCTATAGATTAGATAGAGAGGGTAGAGATTGAATTTGACTAGACTAGAAAACACCCATTGACTAATAACAAATGGGAGCTTGTCAAGTAGGCAACTCTGCATCATAGTGTGGAGTGCTGCGGCAGTTTTTAATTAAGCGAAAATGAAATAGTTATATTCGGAGGTTTTTAAAAAGGTGAGGATGAAAATACTTAGTTAAACTCAAAAGGTTTTTTGTTTTAAAAATTTTAATTTGAAAGTTGTTTTAGTTGTGTACAGTGTGGACACTTAATCATTCTTAGGAATCAAATCCAGACTTAAATTCACAGATTGTTTTGCCTTACCTCCTGTAGTAAAATATTCTCAACCCGAAATTAATGAAATAACTCCTTAAAATGAGGATTAAGATCATAAGTAAGTCCAAAATAAACACCTATATGCATACTCTATCTATGGAAATCTTCATTGTATCCTTATTATTATTATTATTTAATTATACTTTTTGTATGGATTTTGAAACATTCGAGTGGAAAGTCATTACTGAAAATTCAGCTGAAAATGTTAAACAACCTCAAAACTGAGTTCAAACGTAATTTTAATATTTAAAGTACATAACATAACATTTCTTTAAAATTCTTCTAAAATTTCATATTCCACTATCATTTATAGAAAATCAGGTAAAAGAATGTCTTTAATGTTAATGTATTCATAATTAATATTTTTAAGAGCGATAAATATATAGATATACTTAAATAGTTAACTATAATTTTATATGTATCTGCTCTAATTCATCTTTTCTTGAGTGAAGATCCTGGCTTTGAGGATGTGCCACTTGGAGTGGAAGCCTTTTTAGTAGCACCACTTGAAGTGAGTGAAGAAGAAACTGTCAACGAAGATTAAATCTTCTGCTCTTCTTTCGGCTTGTTTTCTGATTTATTGTTCTTTTGAAGCTTCAAATTTAACCCAATAGAAGAGCTAGCTGTTGATGAAGCATTAGATTTCCTCTCTATCTTGGAGCTGCTGTTAACCTAAGAAAGTATTAATTATGGGCTATAAATTTTAACTTACTCTATTATCTTTTAAAGCCCCACTAAACGATGAAACTCCTAGGAATGAACCTCCTGAAGTACTTATCGATCCCATTTTTCTCATGTAATCATCTCTCATTTATCTTATCATACCTTCCATCTCTTTTTTCTTTACAGAGTCTTTCTCTTCTCTTTCTTGTTAATTGATTCTTTATTCATTTTCAATTAACTCTGGATCTATAACATGTATGTAATTCATTATAGTATCAAGATATGGTTCATCTTAGAATAATGCCAATTTCTCTTCAATAATACTTTATAATTCTCTCCCCTATGATTTGGCTTCATATCTCTCGCTTATAAATTTCAAAGTAGATTCTAAACGATCTTGATTCTTAAAGTCATCTAGTTTCATTCTCACTAGGGAAGATATGCGGACAAACTGTATTAGAAGCTAGATCGTGACCTCATCCTTGAACTTAAAATAAGGTTCTAGAAAAATTTGCTTGAAGTATGCTTTTGAAATTAAGGGCAATACTTTCTCTAGAAAGATGAGAAATATCAAACGATTTTAATAGCTATCATAACATAAAAACGTCAGAATTAATAAATGGAACTAAATTTTAGAAGTAGCAAAATCTTTAATCATTGTCTCTTAAATCGATATTTTTTGAGTAATAACATTCCACCCCCATAAAGATTCCCTAATTAAAATTTAAAATTTACATACTCGAAAAATTAAATACCTAAAAATAACTTACACAAATCATGTTTTAATTAGTTTTTAAAGTTATTTCATTTTTTTAAATATAAATTTGTATAATATCGAGAAAAATTGAATTATATCATCAATCTTAAAGTTATATATACTGGATTTGATAGGCTGAGTGGATATTCTAAGAAAATTATTTGGAAGTTTCCCAATCACATTTGCCATAGACTATACTATGAATTGTTTCACTGGAGTAGGAGTATAATCTTATTTAAGACCCTTCAGGCATATTGGAAATATCTCAAGGTTTGCTTCATCTCTGTCAATAAACTCAAAGAGTTTTTGCAAAAAATCGTAGTAATTTATTAAGTATCTCCAATTATCAGAGATCTTCTTTTAAAAATTGCTCGACAATACAGGTTTCCTAATTTTATCATTGAAAATTTTGAGCAAAGTTTTGTCAAGGTTCTTTTAATTATTTTGGAATAACCTAAATACTTCCTATGCATTTATTACTACAGCATTAAGAACTTCTTTCTCCTTGCTTTTTAAAAGTGCACCATAAATTTCTAATATCTCTGATTTTATCTGCATAGTATTTTCTATTATATTCTCTGGCATTAATAAAATACTCATTATTAATACATGAAAGTTTTTAGCAAGTTGCCCTTTAAGTTAAATGTCTTCGCAGGATAGGACCTCTTTAATAAACGATTGGTATAAAGGCAAGTAGAAATTTTTAATCAAAATTGGACTATTTTCATAAACTTCTGAAATACTTTTAATTGATTAAGCCAATATTAATTTACCAGAGTCATTTGAAAGATTGTATTTTAAGTTCTCATAATACAATGCTATAAGTTCATCATCTTGATTGTTTTAAATTGCGGAAATTATATCATTAAGATTTTAATAGACGATTATTTTGATATCGTCTCCAGACATTTCGTTTAATGTTTCAGAGAGAATTTTCTTAACAATACGAATGTTTTAATCATCATTTTTGAATTGTGATGGGAATATTTTCTTCAAAAATTTTGCATAAGTTTTGAAAGCTACGATCTTGACTTCTTATATATATTGGTATGATAGAGATATGAGAAATAGGTAAGTTTACTATAATTATATTAGTAAATGCTTAGCAACAAAACTAATTAATTATTTCTTATTCCTCATCATCAACTAATTCTACGAGTTCTTAATATACAACATTTTGAGTAATTTACATTCCCAGATATGTGCATATTTTAGCCAAATTTGCGCACATTTCTTTTCTTACTTCCCAATTGAAATCTTGACACATAGCTTTGATTCTGGGCAAGCATTTTGAAACATATGTGTCTTTCGAGCGTAAACTGTTGTGTTTTGCGATGTAACCCAGAAAGTAGGGTGATGACATCCTCACTTATATAGGGGACTGCATATCTGTCATTTTTATTATAATGTCAATTAGGGAAAAATAAAAGAAATTAATATTAACATTAAACAAGCAACGATAACTTCATAAAATATGAAGTTGTTTCAATCAAAAATATTCCGATATATACATTATAATTTTAAGTTTATATTTGTCTAGAATGTTAATTTTTACTCAATAAACAATTATAGAATGCTCTACATTATATTTAAACTTAATTAGGTCTATAGGGGAAAATTTAAACAGCATTTTAAATTTGTGTTACTTTGCATCGAATTCTTTATTTTTTATCATAAAAACTATAATTACAATCTCCTTTTTGATAAAAATTCCTATGGAATGCAATCTTTTTCTTGTTTATCTTAATAAGCTGAATCTTATTAAATTTGAGTGATCTTGGGTAGTACCAAAGCATAAACCTAGATCCACTATCTCAATACTTCTTTACTCCACTACTTCAGCATTTACTAAGTCGCCTTTACTAATTCAACATAAAATTGCTTATCTAGGATCTACACAGCATGTTAAATCTTTATATCCGCCCAAAATAAGCAAAACGAATTTAATATAAATGATTCTCCAAGTATCTTACATCTTTTTGCAAAAGCTAATTGAAAGCATGCCCTGCTAAGACTTGAATCTCCTCAGTCCAAGAATTCAGACCTTTCTAAATCTTAATAAAACAATTAATTTTACCAATAATAATGGAATGATTTATAAAAATTCGATAAAGCATTATACTAATTTTATGTATGTGAATTAATTATATTGCTGCATTGTAATGTCATTCCTGAAAATGCTTATGGCATTGATAAAAACATAGGACTATTATATCAAATTCTTTTTCGTTATAAGTAACTTAATTCTTGCCTCTTCAGTTAAGTCCTCTTCTATGGCTAATTTTCTAATTTCTTCTTTTGGCTAAATAAAGATTAGAAAAGTGAAAAAGGGTATACTATTTAAGGTAAATTAAACTCATTTATTTCATCGTCTTTGAGAGGCACTTTAGATTTAAGGGAATTCATTTTTGCAATAATTATTTTATATCAAAAACTTCCCAATTAAATTAATTTTATGTCTATAATCTTGCCGCATTAATAATAAATCGGACTTTATGCTGATGAATAAGGCTTAATGACTATAAAGAAAGTTTAATAACCCCATTATTGTTTAAATATTCAAATCTGATGAATTATAGTTAAGAATTTCTTGAGCAAATGTAAAATTAATCATTAGATAATCATTATTTGTACATTAATTAATAAAATGGCGCTATAATATCTTGATCTTAATGATGAGAGAGATTAAGCTTTGATAAGTTTCCTTAACCCATATGACCGCGGTTCAGATACTATTATCATCCATCCAGGCTCTCACTCAATAAAGTTTGGCTTGGCTTCTTAGATGCAACCATTCATAATTCCTAATGTGATTGCTTATCCTAATAAAAATGGGAAGAGGATTAAAGATTTCGAGGGGACCCAGCAGCTTGATGCAGACAGACAGCAATTATTTGATTAATAAATAGATAGAGTCTTGCCAGAAGTAGAGCAAAGCTTAAGAAAGAAAAGGTTTTACTTGATTGATGCAAAAAGCGCTAAAAACATCAGAAATAAGCAAGTGAGCTTCAAATAGTACGATGAGAATAATTGCATTATAGAGGGCCAAGAATTAGACATACCTTTCGATTCACATAATATGAATGTTATGACATCGGAATTAAATGAAGAACTATGGGGAGAGAAATTCAGGTTTACTAGCAGACCAGACACCTAGGACCCAAATACTTAGAAAAGACCTTTCTTTGTTGGAAAAAAAGCTTTGACATTGCATAAAAATGAAGAATATACATTAAGATACCCAATAAGATATGGAGACTTTAATATGACAAATACTTAAAACATGCAAGATTGCTGTTAAGATTTATAGAACATACTTGAATTTGCATTCAAAAAATACATGGGCTTGCCAACTAAAAACATAAAGTACTTTAACTGTATTCTAATTATTCCTGACATGTTTGTAAGACATCATGTAAGATACATGACAAATATGATTTTGGGCAAGATGGAATTCAAAAGTATTTTCATTCATAATGAAAGTATAATGTCATCTTATGCTATGGCGTTACCAAGTGCTTGTGTGGTAGATATTGGAAGCACAAAGACAAGTGTTTGCTGTATTGATGAAGGATTGATTTTACCAAAAACTTTGATGAGAAAGCATTATGGTGGTGATGATGTTGATCAAATATTTTACAGAATGCTTCAGAGACAGAAAGCACTGCATTATTTCCCCAAAAATATGCTAAATATGGATTCAGTTTTTCATAGATTGCTTATTGCTTAGATTAAAGAAAGATTTGCAGCTACTGAAATGGATCCTGGTGAAATAGTTAAGATAATTCACCTTCATATAAAAGATAGAATTGAACCAAAGACATTAAAGAATACAAAAATCACATTTAATTGTTCAGATGCCTTACTTTTTGCGACTTAAAGTTTGTTTTACGCACCAATGTTAAGCATAAATAGACAAATCTTGAGGGATACATCGGACCCTGTACACGGAGATCCTATGATGGTAGTTTAAGGATTCCAAGACCCTGAAGATATTATGTACGATATCTTGTAAAGTATGACAGCTTAGAGCTAGCAAAACCAGAACTAAAATATAGCTTCAAACAATGCAGCTTTGTAAAAGCTATAATAGTAACAAAGGGTAGGAGGAGATGATTCAGGGGGGAATACTCCATCAGCAAGTGTTCATCAAGATATGCAATCAGATGTTGGAGACGAATCAGATGTCGGGGATAAGCAATTTGCTGCAACTTCAATTTATTAACAAATGGATGATCCGATAGATCTGGACGAAATGATCTGCAGAAGTATTTGCAATGTTGAAAATCAAGAGTTAAGAAGGAAAATGGCAAACTAAATTATAGTAGTTGGGGGTACAGCGAAAACTAAAAAATTCGTTGACTCATTAGAAGAAGCTGTTATGGATAGATTCACAAGATCCTTTGATGAAACAATTGAAAGGGTGAATGTTGAGCAATTTAATGTTCAATAGTTCCAGTAATTCTAATAGCAACTCATAATCATGTAAAGTATGGGACAGGGATATAATATGACACCAGAGACTCTTAGAATTGATCCTAGATTTGTAAGCTGGGTGGGAGCTTCAATTATTCCAAAACTTGAAACATCTAAAGATTGCTTTATTACAAGAGAAAAGTACTTAATAGATTTCAAGCCTTATAAGGAAAACTTTTAAGAGGTAAAATTGATAGAAATTCAGAAGACAATCGATTAGAAAAACGAACAAGAAGAAAAGAAAGAGAAAGCAGAAGAAGATACTATGATGATTGATACAATGACTAATAAAATTATAAATCCTGAAGATTAAAATAAGTTGACTTAGAGTGAAATTTGAAGCGATTGAAAAAAATATTGCAGTCAAGCTAAAAAAAAGAAAGAAATATGGAAGCTGGAGTTAAGCATATTAGAGAAAAGGCACCATTCTATTTTTGAAAATTAGATTTAATTTATTAAAATTAACTTAACATATATATAATCATGAGTTTGGGTTTTTTTAGTTCAATATTTCTACGAATGTAAAAAATTCTTTAATTTCTTTAGTCCCTTAAGCCCACTTTAACATATCTGAAATATAAATTTTCATGCCCTCTGAAAAGATTCTTTAATCATTTTAAGCATTTTCTCATTAGTCTCTTGAGTTTAAACATTAGATTCCATAACAGTTGTCCTTATTCCACCTATAGAGAATTTTTTGAAAGCTGATTAAATGCAAGTGTGAGCTAGAAACTGAATTTCACCTTCTTCAAGAAAGTTATCATCGTTTAAAACATAAAACTCGAATAAGACTAAATTTATTAAAAAAAATATTTTTACATATTATTTTGTCTTCTATTATTGAATTTGAATATATCACTAAAGCACTAAAGAACTCAATCACATCAACCAATCCTAAGAACTATTTATTATCATCCTAAATAAGAAACAATAAGAAAAACGGGCAAATTAGAAAGACTTAAATTTATTATAATATCTCATTTTTCAGTAAGTTCTCTGAAACCTTCCCATTTAAGAGGAGGGGTTCCATTAAGTTCTTCAATATAACTTTTCAAGGTAATAGTGGGACCATCATTAGGATTCATTTTTAAGCACTGAGAAAACAGATCTTCTGCTGTAGCCCAATCTCCAGCAATATATTTCTTGTAAGCTTCATTGAATTTTCTTGTGAATACTTTATCGTAATGCCTTCTAAGCTCCATGAAATCCTTGTCTTTGGAATAAATGTCCCATGTTTTCTTTCTTCCTCCGTCAAAGAGAGAACTCATAAAAAGCTTCTTCTCTTAATCTCTCGTATGCTTCTTTTCTTAAATAGGGAGTAGTAAAAATCAGTCTTTCTTCTCGGTTAGGTTATCAAAATCTACTTCTACTGTGAATAACCTAACTGGCTGAATACTACCTTTCACAGTAACAGTATCTATTTCTCTACACATCCTTTTTATTTCATCAGTGAAAATATCATAAAGTGGCCTTGATATCAGAAGGGGGACACCGTACTATTTAGTAGCTGCTTCTAATCTAGCTGCCATATTTACATTAGGTGAGAGGTAAGATGCATCAATCTTAAACATAGATCCAATGCCTCCTTCAATTGCCCATCCTTGATGAATACCTAATCCCATTTTTACTTGATAACCAGGCATTCTCTTATTTAGCTCTGGATCTTTTCTGTACTCAAGAATGTGAGAGAACTTGTTTACCTTTGCGATAATTTTCAAGAAGGAGAACAATGCAAGATCTGCACAGAACTAGTTATCTCTTGTAATCTTTTGTGGAACTTAGAAAAATTCTTCCTCATTTTTGAATTTCCAAACCAATAAAAAAGCATCACCGATATTTTTATTTGCAGAGCCACCATATTTATCAACCATAGCATGAGTTATTTCTGCAATCTAGTTTACAAAGAGCATGACCTTAGTCTGCAAGATTTCTGTTGAATCTGTAAAGTTTCTTATATCACAAAAACCGAAAATTGCATATACTCTTTAGCCGGCCATCATGGGATTAATATCTCCACCTTAACTAATATTTGAAGCGATAATCTTTGATCCAGCTTCTCCGAAACCAAGCGCAAGCAAGTGACCAATTTTAACTATAGCTTTTTCTAAAATTGCAGTTTCGTATTGAGCATCTTAAGCCTGTTTCTTTTGACTCTTTTTTGACTCATTTTGCTTTTATAGCAATGATAACACACCAGCATTGTCTACTTCATCTGAAGCAGCAGCCAATGGATTTTTAGCAATCAATTTGACTTTTTCAAGCATTCTTTCGATTGGAGATAAAACTAAGTTATTTGCATCGCTTGTAAACATAATTGAGGCGATTGAGAGCACCACACAAACAAAGATTGTTCTGCAGATAGAAAGAATTGAATTTGTTTATGAATACACTTTATTATTGCAAAACGCTACGAAAACAAGGTTATCATTAGAATAAGCCACAGAAGCAATATATTCATCAGTTCTCAATGTTTCCAATTACGGATCTTAAGTCCAGCTATAGAGTGTTTGAGTTCTTATTGGACTTGAGCAATTAGGCACTTAGAGTAATATTAGTGGATAACTTGGATCATCTTTGTACGTTCTTATCAAATTATTGCATGCTGAAGTGTAAGCTGTCCAATTGCTTTGTTAGTACATGTCTGTTAAATGAACCAAAGCAAAATCAGAGTAAGTGGTAGTCTCCTAGTAGGTATCTGTTTGAAATACAAAAAACTCTATCAAAATGAAAATGATAAATTATTTATAGCTGCTAACAGAAAAGCATTATAGTTAAATTAATACTGGATTGAGAATAAAATAAATTAAAAATGCTCCTCTAGATATAAATTCATTTGAGTCAAAAATGTATGAATAAGTGTCTTTATGTATATTTATTATGTTTATAATATTTTAGAATAATAAATTTTTAAGCACTTCATTTTATTTATTAGCATTCGAAAATAAATGAATTTAGATGGAAACTCTTCAAAATTAAAAAAAAATGTCACCTCTCGATTGTTCAATAATCGCTAATCATATTAATTGTTCTAAGAATAAATTCTTAAATCTTTTTAGCAATAACAGAACAAGGATGATGACAATTTTAGTTGTTCTTTCAGAGAGCTTTTTGGAAATATTTGACTCCAATGGCATTTCTTCCTCTTCATCCATTTAAGCGTTCGAAGCATAATTAGCCCCTTCAATATAAGTGATAGACTCAGTCTAAACTTTTCTTGAGTCCTAGTTTTGGGAATCACTGGGATACATGTTACTTTTCTTTTAAGATTCTTCTTGACTGTTTCTGCTGGCTGCAGCATTTCTTCTATGAGAGGGAGAGACCATACTGTTAGAGTTCTCAATTTAGCTTTTTTGGTCGATTAAAAGAAATTGAAAATAGATTTGCCTGATATCCTTATCAAGTGAGTCTTCGTACTTTTTCTCTTCCCCGGCATCTTCTTAAATTACTGCAAGCTGCTTGCTGCTATTCATTTATATGGCATTTGATGCTGCTTGATTTCTACTTGCCCCGCCGTCATGACTTAAGTTTATGTTTTAAGAGTTTGATATCGTGGCAATTCTTGAAAGTCTAGAATTTGAAGCCCTAGAATTCTTTCTCTGCTGTAACTCTTTTTAACGCTACTCCTCTTTCAGCTTATCCTCTTGCTTCTATTAAGCTAGCTTAGCCTACTTATAAAGCTTAACGATACGAATCAATCTGATAAGTCTTATGACTCTAATAACTCTTGTGACTCTGCCAGCTCTGGACGTTTTTGCAAGTTGAGCTGCATTTCCGGCTTGACCAGAACCTCCACCACCAACCATGGCGTCCCAAATTGGACCAATATCAGTAATCATCGAAATTGTAGAAACAACGTCGAGCCAGAAGAAGAAAGTCATAAAGTAATTTTCCTTACAAATGGATGCCAGAATGATTTCCAAACCAAACATAGCAAATGCCCAAGAAGTAACTCCGAAGACTATGTAATCAGTTGCTAGAGTAGTAGCAAGCATTCTTATATCATCAAAAAATAGAGAATAGACAGTAATAGAAGACATTAATCCGACAAGCGCAAAATTCTCCAATATTTTTTCCATTTAAATCTTCCATTTCGGTCTCTTTATGTTTACTACCTTGGATTCTTCGAGTAAATTATCATTCTCTTCATCTTCCTCTGGAAGAGGATTTTACTAAAGTTAGAAAAAATTTTTTGACAATCATAATGAAAAAATAAACGATATTTTCACCAAACAATTCTTTTGCTTTATTAGTCTTGTTGTAAATTGGCTTTATTCATGTTCAAGTTATTTCTCCAGAAATATATTACAATAGTGTAGTTTAAATGTTTTGAGAGGAAAAAATTTATACTACCATATACATTTTTACTATAAAAATAGAAATGAAACTAGGAAAAGCAAGATTCTTTTTATATGAGTTGAAATTTAATAAATTATATCATAAAAATTTAATTCGAAAATTATTTATTGATTTAATTTTGTTTGAGAATAGATTTATTTATTAAAGAGAGAGCTTATTAAATTAGATAAGATTGATTTATATATATTTTTATGATCTAATTATTAAATACTGCAAATAATAAATTAGTGTTGAGTTTTAAATAAGATTTATTTTTATTTTAAAATGCGAATTTTCTTGTCACCTATCCTTTAAAGTGATTGATTTAAAGAATTTAATAAAAAACTAATCTAGATATTGCAATTTGAATTATCATATCATTTTGATAAAGCCTAAATAATCAAAGATTTCAGTTCTATAATTATTAAATTTCATCTTATTATCAATCATTTCTTAACTTTGACTATCAATTTATTAAATTTACTTTATGTATTTTTACTGACTTCTTGAGACACTTAAGAGGGAGGTTAATTGACCGAATTATTGTTCTTTGACTTATCAAACTCCATTTATGCCTAGCTGTATATACATTATATATAAATATACATTTATAAATATTTATATATATTTATATATTTATATTTTCTGTTTCCCTCAGGAACAGGAGGTTAGAGTTCTTATTGTTTTTCAACCTGAAATGATTAGCAACTGGATTGAGATACTTACCGCTTAGCCAACATTCCATTGCTAAGATGAATTCATGACTTGAGAACTGTTTTAATTGGTTGCTGTTTTGTCTTGACTCGGAATCACATTTATTGGTGTCCGGTTTGACCCTAAATCTTCGATCAGATTATCATGGCCTGATCTCTCTATTTCATTGTTTCTAGCAGTGTTACTTTTAAATTATTAATACTAATATAATATATGTGAGATTTTTAAATAAAATCAACTTAATTTTACACTTTTTAAATCAATATTCCTCTTTTAATTTACATACTGGAGTTAAAACTAATTTTACTATTATCTTTAATACTGGAAGTATATCTTTAATTTGATTTCATATAAAGTTTTAATTAATAATTTTTGAAGCTTTTTAATTAAAATTTATAATTCTAAATTTTAAGTTTAATTAACCCTTAAGCCTAATGCGCGTACTTATATTAATTTCCTATTTAAATATATTAAATTTATACTTTCACCTATTTTGAATAAATTGATAAGCAAACAAAGTAACTAAGTTTAAGTATAAGTGTAAGATAGCTTATAAACTTGTATCGAAGTTTTATAGTATAAATTATTTAAATCCATTTCTTGTTTCTTACTTTTTAGTCGATCTGAATTGAGCTTATGCTGTTACAACTGACTTTAATCATATATAAATATATATATATATACAAATTTATATTTTAAAATAAGGATATGTTTGTACCAATATTTCGTGAGATAAATTTTAATTTTTAACTTGAATCCATTAGTATTATATTGTAATTTAAGAATTAAATAAAGAATAATTGGAAGAAATTTATTATGAAATATATATTAAAAAATTGGAATATAAATTGGATTAAAAAAAGTATAAATAAATGAGCACCCTAAAAAGTATTTAAATAAGCTCTTTTATATGTTTTTCGAATAAATTAAGCTTTATTTTTATTTTCATATAAAATTATCCTCTCTTTTAATAACAAACAGCATATTAAATATAGGAGGATTTCTAAATTAATATTATAAATTAAGTTATTATAATATCACAATAATTGAAAGTATTATAATTATGAAAAAGTAGATAAACGAAATACATTCATACTCTAAGTAAGTTTAACATGTAAATAATCTCAAACAAAATAATTTTTTATTAATTAAATTTTTATAAATGTTTATTATTTAATTGTTTATTGTTTTATAATTAGATAATATTAACTTTATATCCCTAAATTTAAAAAAATATATTTTTGTTTTAATTCTGCTAAATTCTAAATTTTAACAGCACTCGTAACTTATACTGAAGTAATTTTATGTAAATATAAATTTATACAGGGAAAGTCCAAATAGAAATTCCAATTAAAGATAGAAAAACAAGCCAAATTTGTAATTCTATAAAAATGGCTTATTACCAACATAAAACAGGTTAAATAGAAATAATTAGATAATAGAAGAAGATAATTTAATAACATATATTTATTATTAAGGAGTTTATCATATTTTATATAATAATTATAGTAAATGATATCCTATCTGCTTCTGAAAACAATGAGAATGAAGATATCGATTTTGAGGACATTTAAAGATATTCTAGTAGTTTAAGCGATATAGAAAACTAGAAATATTAATAAATCAAGCCAATAAAAAATAAAAAAGAAGGTCATAACAAGTTCTTAATAATTTATTTTACATTTATTATTTTAACTATAGTGTATCTATTTAATTTAAAAAGTAACATGAAAATGATAAATTTCAATAGATTTAGCCTTAAAGTAGGAACAATTAAAGATTCAACGCCAAAGTAAACAACTAAGATAAAAATAATTAATAAATTAGAAAGTTAATTGCTAGGTGAGGCCAACCTCACTTGGGACTTTCTGATAGAGCTTTCTATTATACTAAGGCCTACCGAGGGCAGGTAGGGGGTTGCTGGGCGCAACGCATGAGGGACCAGTCGGCGAGGTTCAATCTGTCAGCGTACACTCCTCGAGTGAGCTGGATCCTAAGATTTCCCTGCATTCGATGAGTCTACTGGCTTGAGTTCAGTTTCCTAGGTAATAGGGAGCAGGATGAAGGTACGCTCTGCCTTCAAAAGTGAGAAGACGAAAACCATTGAAGCCAACTATAAGGATTTTTCTCCCACATCAGGTTAGGGTACTGAAGCTACCACAGCGAAATGACAGGGATTACGTTTCCCAGCAGCGGAGGGACCGATAAGCGTTTTTCTCCAGCTTCGTTCACTCTGGAAGAATTCTACGAGCTCTGTCGTCCAGGTTATTCTGGCGACATCTTGATTTTAGGAGAAGAATAAGTGATAGCAAAATTGGTTTTTTTTGAGTTTTCTATTTCATGACTGCCACATCACGGAATTTGCCACATCAACTCACTCAGATACGTCTACTTCACGACTAAGATTGATGGTTTGATTTTAGTATTAAACAGTGATATGTTAAATTTATTTTATTTTAATCATTAAACACAAGATAAAAATAAATAATTTATTTTTAAATATCTAGCATTATCACATTCATATATAATCTAATTCTTAAAGATGATAATGAGTATCAGATAATCCAAAATAGACTACATGAGGAAAGTAAATTCAGGGACATGATGCCAAACTTAGAAGATATTTATATAAGTATTATAATAAATATATATATATATATATTGGTAGTTTTGGCAATTAGAGAGGGATAAGTAATTTCTCAGAGCAAACTTAAGATATAAGGACGAGATCAAATTATACTATGAATCATACAAACAGCACAAGAGTATATTTATGTATAATATTTAATAATTTATTGATACATATATAAGAAACTTAATATGACTCCAAAAAGTTCATAAAAATATCAATCATTACTAATTGATTATTTATAGTTAAAATCTTATTTTCAGAGTAAATGAAACTACATAACAAACTTTCCAATAATATGACGAAAAAAACTAAACAAGATAGGAGATAAAATATGATGATTTTGAAGACTAAGTCGATAAAATTCCTTAATTAGCTCCAGTCTAGAGAAGAATCATTAAAAAGATAGTAAAAAGGAAAAAATAATAAATTCAAGATGTGAAGTTTAACGATTAGCATGAAGATCATAATGATTACGCTTTAGTCAAATCTAGAATTTAGGTCATTCCAAGTGGATAGGGGACCATAGAGGATTAAGGGGTTATAGAAAATAGACTTAGCATCGATAACAAAGATATTTAAATAAGAAAAGGGAGAAAAAGCTCTAAGAAAACTAAGAGGTCTAAAAGTCGAATTATTGATCAAGAAAACGAAGACATAAATTACGAGAATGATGATGAATAAGAGAGATATTAAAAGGTAGTTTATCAAAATATTGGAAGGTAAGACAATGGGAATAGTAATAAGAAAGGAAGATAAGAGGATGGTAATGATTATCAACTGCCTCAATCTCTAATTTAAAATAAAAGAAAGAAATATAATCCGGCTAAGAAAAAAGGAGATAAATCATACATGAGATAGTAAATTTAGCAGTAACATGAGGCAACTTTGTAAAGAGCTCTTCAAAACCCATTAACCCATGAAAGAGATGAATTCTACGATAGATCTTTTGTAAGCATCCCAGATAGAATTATAATGTTAATTTTTTTAAAAAATAATATTACTTATAGCAACTAGCTCATGAATGACAATACTATTTAGAACTTAAGATCAGACGAAAACGCGAATAGCTTCGAACATATCTAGCAAATCTACGCTTTAGATTAGTAATAGGGAAGGTCCACAGTTTTGACTACAAATTAATAACTACAGCAACTATAAGATGACTTCAATTAAAGCTCCTCAGTAGATTAAAACGATGCTTCAAATTCAGACCATTAAAATCAAGAGCAGTCCTCTGAAAATATATCACCAGAGTAAATCAGAGTTAATCAATTGAGTCTAGAGGCTTACATTTAATACAGAAAAGAGAGATAAAAGCGCATTCATACTGAGATATTTAATTTCATATGGATCAACTTCATCTATATGGCATTCTTTGCATTCTTATTGGCTCGCTAAACTTGGCTGAGTTAAATGAACTGTGAGATATCATTGGTGGTGTTTATCATATATCATGTTTCGTAAGCACTTAGATTAAGGAAGATATTCTTAAAAACCTTTTGGTAAAATTCTGAACTTGAGCAAATGACTTTTTGGATGATAGTTAGTATACAAGTAAGAAAAAATAGTTAAAGGTATTCATCACCTAAATTATTTTTAAAATTTAACTTTTAAAGTTTTAATAAAAAAATTTACTCTAAATAATTCTAAGAAATATGCTTTATTTAGGATAATTGGTTGAAAAGCTTTTAATTTACATTTTTTCAAACACAAAAATACTTGAATATAAAAAAATCAAAAGTTCTGTCAATATAAAAAATTTAATTAAACATTTGACTTCTGTTTAGAGATAAAAAGAAAAACTTTGAAGGATAAGATAAGTATTAGACTAGATCTTTCAAGTAATCTTCTACACTCTTCTAATATTCTTTACGATTTAAGTTGAGGGTGGTCGATTGGTCAGATCATATATAGTAATCTTGCCTGAAGCTGCTACATTTATAGTATTAATAACATTATCAAGATGGCCAGACAATCCATGTTCTTCACTGGTACATTTACTACGCTTTTGTGGCATGATACTCAAGTTTTTCTTGTTTTTATTCTTGCTTTTGAAGATTGATGGAATTATAGGGTGGAGCTGGACTACAGTTTTGTGGTAATTATTTAAATTATTATTTTATACTTACTTAGGCCTTTTTGGTGTGGTCTTGCAGTTCATGTCATTTTCATCATATTTATAACTGGCTTGTTTCTCTACAGTTTAGTTTGCTATTGTAGAGGAGAATTTTCTTGGTAGTGTTGTAAGCATACAATTAAATATCATTATTTCATCTTTTTAGTAATCGCTAATTTCTGGGCAATTTTGATATCAGTTGGATTTGGTTTAGCAGCTCTTAACAGTATTTTGATATTCATTTCAAAGAATCCATCTCCTAGTGATTCTTACAGTTTAACAGGCGAATCTGAAAATAATTCTAATAATTCCACCTCACATAATTATAATAAATCTTCCTAAAACAACACATTGATAAGTGAATAGAATTCTACAAGTCAAATTAGCGGAAATGATTATTCTTCTATTAATGATCTGGCATTGATTTGGATTCCAGTTTTATACTTACTAGCTAATATCTTGTCAACATTTTTACTCATGCCTCTTTTAACGTAAGATTTACAATTGCTTTATTAATATCTTTTTACAGGATCTGGTTTGAGAAATTGCTGTATTAAGAGGATAGAGTCTAAGTCACAAGTCTTTAAAGAGAATTTATCATTTTATTTAAATTTTTAATGTAAAATTCATTGATACTTTCTAGCTCCCTTTTTGCTATTTCGCTATTTCATCAGCTAATTATCAATAGCCTAATTATCCTCTAAATTTCCATTTGTGTTAATTCTAAAAACGACTTGATCTCCATCGCAATAATTGACATGATTACCGATTATTTTCTACTCAGTTTCCTTGTCATAATTTCCCCCAAGTGTATTTGTATTATTTCCACCTAGCTGCTTATTAAATAGTTTCTACAGATCCTTCTGATGTAAATAGTCCTCTAAATTAAAACTCATGTTCGTTTATTTACTTCGATACTACCGCTTTATTTAATGAATTTTCTTTTTTAGGAGTTTCAAGTCTTTCTTATGACTCTTTTTGAAGTAAGTGTTCGTCATTTTTTTCTAAAGTGTGAAAGTTTTACAAAACAATTTAATTGTTGAGAAAATTTTAATATAAATACACATAATAGAAATTATGATCTTACTAGAAAAGCAGGTGCTTTGAACTTGTATATTTTTAAGGTCTATTCATTTTCCTGAGATTCCTGTGTTAATTCTCTTTAAAGATGTAAGGAAATAATTACAAATTTACATCTATATGTGTGCTTGGCAATAAATATCAAGAAATTAATAGATTTGAATAATGGTTTAATAGAAATAAAGAGATGATTTTTGCAACTCTCGCTTATGTATAGCTGTTATTAATTAAATGAGGAATTCCCATCAATTTTTAAGCAAGGATTGCACTTGTTCGTATTGCTCTTCGATTCTTTCATTATGCTACAAATTAAATCATTAATATATACAATTAAGAACATAAAGAATTGTGGGGAAGTTTATAAATAGAAAGACTATAATAGTTTACCTTCTTTCTCTCTTGGACGACATCCTTTCTTTTATCTTTGATTTCTTATTTAATTTTGTCTTGAGCTACCTTTCTTCTAACATCCTTTCTCTTCTTGAATCCAGTCAAGTACTCCCTATATTATCAATAAATTATATTATGTATATTGAATAATAGTATAACAAGAAAACCGTATATTAAAGAGCGCAATTCTTACTTTCTCTTGTCGGAGTCGAATTTAATCTCGGATTTGTGTTTGCCCATTTTCAATTTATTTTAGTAATTTATTATAATTAATGTAATTAATTCTTTTGAAATGATGCAAAGAAATAGAAGTCAACCCACTCTTCTCACAAATTCATATATATTTTTTATTATAATATATGCGACTATATTTATATTTTTATATCATAATCAATTCATAAGCAACTTCCTCGAATATTGTAAATAATATCCTAAATCCACTGTATAAGCCTCCTCGAGTAAACCCAGCATACCAACAGCAATCTCTCTCTAAAGTGTAGAGTGTCAGGTAAGTTGGAGACCCCTTAATGTAGCAAAATCGTAACAACTCAATGATAAACCTTAGTGATCCTTAAGCAAATAATTAACAAAATAACCATTTAACATAGCAGCAATAATCAGTTTTAAGGAAATACTCCAGCAATTCATAATAACGAGATGCAGGGGATTAGAATCGGTAAGAATCAAATGGTTAACATAATTTTACTGAAGAATAGAAAGCTTAATACTATTGTTATGATTTAATTGCACTTTAGATTAACACCGAGTTATAAAAAATATTATAGCTATTTTATTATAGATTTAGCAATAACAGTTTATGCAGTCGTAAATGAAAAGTAAATTTGATGAACTGATAGCAGAAAAGCGATTACTATAGCTAAAGTTAAAAGAGAGGCAGCTCAAACAAGAAAAAGAAGCAAGGGAGAGAGCCATGCTTATCAAAATGGAAAATCAAATGTCCAAACAAATTCAAAAATAAAGAGGTAATAGTCGTGGTGGCGGTGGAGGATCTGTGTTCGGAGAGAATAACAACTCAGATTCAGATAGAGAAGACGCTGGGGCATTAGTATGAGTGTTAAAAGAGTAACAATAAGAACTAAAACACTTATATAAAATAATAAAAATAAAAATTCCAAATGAAAATCATTAATTTATGTTTTATTGATTTTGATAAAGTTAGGTAAGAACATATTGTATAAAATAATTGAAAATATTTTCATTTCTTAAAAATTAGCAACAGCCTAAAATATCAATAATTATTATTTTATTGATATTAATCTACTAAAAATATGTTTATATATATTCTATCCATATTTGTAGCATTTTTTTTATCTCTAAGGTTTTTATCAAACCTGTTGATAAACACAAAGACTAAACAAGAAGAAAAGTTACTTGGCGAAAATAAAGGTCTAATGAAAAGACTCGAAAATTTGGAATAAAAGAGGGGAATAAAATACAAAGGAAAGAAAAACTTGGATGACTCAGATGAAGAGACAAAAGAAAATAATGGTAAAAACTCCTTTCTAGAAAGAATGAATAGCTAATAAAGTTTGAATAATCATTTGATGAGATAGGGCATGTCTTAACAATTTAACCCGTATGCAGCTCAATAAATGGGCTAAATAAACTCAATGAATCCTTATGTAACTGGCATGCCATATATGCCTGGGTAGTATCCTGTGTAAAGTCCTTTAGGAATAGGGCAATAATTTCAATATGGATAACCAATGATACCTTAAACTTATATGCATCCATAGCTAGGAATGCAGCAGCCACCTTTCATGAATCAAATTAATGGAATGAATCCTTACTAGCAACCTAATTTTAACAATATGTATGGAAACTAAATGATGTCCCCTTAAAACTTATACTAGCAATAGCTTTCAGCTATGGTACCTCCTTTAAATTTAAATCATCTATAAATGCCATAAACGCAAACTTTGACTCAACCTACTGTAACAAATACCCAATAAAATTTAAGTTTAATAACTCCAAATTTCACGAGAGAAACAAAAGTTACAAAGCAAGACAGCGACAGAAACTATCAATCAAATCAAAACACGGTTTAAATTGATAATGAGTTTGAAACACCTTATGCAATAAAATAAAAACTTTAAAATGATGAAATCATAAGGCAAATGAAAATGATGAATGGGGTGTAATAATTCAGTAATTTAGAAGTCATGGCTAAAAGTGGTTTTAGACCGCAGAGTAGCTCAAGGAAAATCAATGCTCTTGATGATGGAGATATGTGATCATTTTAAAGTTAAATAAATTTGTTATTGAATAAGTTGGTTGTATACAATATGCAGTTAAATATATAGTTATTTTTTACTTAGTATTAATGCTAATAGTTTTAATTTTATAATTTAAATTTAATCTTTAAAATGTCTTAGCTTGGAAATACTTAAACTTAATTTGAAAATGATGCAGCTCTCTCTGAGGTTTCTGATTCCCTGCGCTAAATAGAAAACATAATGAAAGCAGAGTAAAAGCGAAGAGTAGAATCAAACGAGATTATGAACGAGTACATCACTTCTTACCTCGACCAGCTACAATAATCTCTAAATGACAGAGTAGTCTAGTAATTTTTAATGCTTAAGAGCAGAGTTGAGACTATCGATGGGCATATGACTAAAATAGAGAGGGAACTCGAGAAGCAAGAGGTTGACATAAAAACTGCCATTAATTAGAGAAAGAATCAAATCGATAGAGAAATTACAAATGCTGAAAATTTACTAAGGAATGTTAAAGGATCCTATAGAGTGCAAAAAGAGAGATTAGACAGTGAATAAGAAGTACTTATAAAAGAGATATAAAAGCTGCTTAAAAATGATGATTGTATTTGGGAATAAATCAAGGTCACTTAGGTCTAATATCGACTGTAAAAATTGCAAAATTTTGACCAGTTAAAAGAGTTTGCTGAAGAGTTGAGTGAAATATAGGAGCTACTGGATTAAGAGGAGGATGAAAGAAAGCAAGATGATTAAGAGATAGTTGATATGCTCAATGAAATATGCATAAAGATGTATAAAAGAATTTAAGATTAAAATTAGTGATTTCTTTCACTCACTACATTTAAATTTACATGCTTGTTGAAAAGTTTAAAATAAGTTCATTAAGGGAATTAATGAAATAAATTTGAATAAAATGGCTGAAAAGTTAAACCGTGTAGAGTCCACTAAATCTCTTCCAGGTTCTGTGAATGAATATATCGAAACTCACCAGGTAATAATACCGTTTACAAAACTTTATATTTTAACCTATCATCTATAGCTTGAGAGAATAGTGAACAGAGCCCTGAATGATGTTTTAAGATAGAGACCAATTGATCCCTTGTCTACAATTGCAACGCTTCTTTTAAATCAAGCCTCAAACAGTATTCCAGTATTCGATCGCATCATTGCTAGAAAAACTTTTCTTATGGAGAATCCATTATTTTAAACTTTAAAATTGCAAGTGTACATGAATTACTAAGGGAGGTCTGAGCTCAGATATACTCATATTATGAGTTACGATCCAGAGGAGCAGGACAAATTTATTTATGATAATAAATCAGAAAAAACTGGATTGGAATACGCTTGTGATCTCATCAACTCAGAATTAAATCTTGTTATTGCAGGGACAGTTGTGCAGACAATAAATATTTAAAAAGATTATTAACATATCAGGATTATATGATTTTTTCCATTTATAAATTGATGTTTTAATTCTAAATGGATGACATTGACTCTCTCTTATTCCAATTTTATCAATAGAAAATATAGAACAATTAAGACATTGGAACAAATGTTATAAGATCTTGCAGTGAAGCAATTTTCTACGCAACTGCTAGCTGTTACAATAGAATTGACTTGAATTAAGGAATTAATAATAAAATGTATCCAGTTCCACTCGTTAATACCAAATTGATGTTTACGTTGTTTAATGGTGGTAAGAGCAATGCATCTGCTGTTAAGTTTTAGAAGTTTTACTTGATTATTGATATACATGATAGAAATGAAAATCATAAGGCTCACATATATTTTTATAAATTATATTGTAGGCGTGATTTTTATTAGACACCTCGAATGAAATTCCTATCCTATTATATTGTTTTATCCTATTATATTGTATTATCTTATAATTAATGAATTATGTTCAATTAATTATGAAAAAAGAACTTAGTTTTGAATTGAACTATATTTAATATAAATGAAAAGTTTTAAAATTTATATAAAAATAAATTTATTGTAATGATAAAAAATTATTTTGTTATTTTTTTACTTATAAAGTTTAATCTTTACATAAAATTATTTCAATTAAAATATAGCATAAAGTATTGACGTTAGAATTTGAAAAATAATTTAAGTATATATTTTTCTATATTACTTTAGAAACTTTCACTACTAATTATTATTATTTACACATTGATGTGGTTGATTGTTTCATTAAGTTTCAATAAGCACTCAAGAAAGCTGTACCCTCAACAAAGCAAGGAGTAAGTAAATATAAATCTATTCTAATAACTTTTCTATAGGAAGCTGGATTCAAGCCAACCCCAGAAGGTTCTTATTTCAACGCTTTAGCAACTATAAATGAAACTTTTAAGTTTGTCGAGGATGCAATTGCAGCTTCAGGTGCTAACAATTCAGATGGGAAAATCTTCAAAATTGGCATAAATTGTGAAGGAGAGAGTTACTTTAACAAAGACCCTAAAGACGCAAACAAATACGAGGTGGAGGGACAGAAAAATTAGGCAGATTAAGATTAGCTTACAGATTACTACTTAAGAGTCTGCAATGAACATCCCTTAGTAGCACTGATTGAAGATCCATTTGCAAATCATGACTCGAAAGGTTATTAGAAAATGCTTATCAAATTCAAGAATTCTGCTCCACATGTGAAGATAGGTTGCAGAGCTATGTTTAACGATGGTTCAATGGTTAAGATTGCTTAATTCACTGAATTTGGATTGAAAAATGATGCAACAAATCCATACCTCTAAGTTGAGGATGACGAGGCAAACAAAGACAAGTTCACTCCTGACTTCATTCATCTTAACAAAGTGCACATCAAAACTATCTAAGACATTATGAATTATAAGTCTCACATAGACCAATAACCTCAACAAAGGCAATTCTAGTTCATTTTAGATGATGGAAAGATTGATAGCATGCAAAGCGGAATGGTTGACTTAGCAGTAGGTTTGGGATTTTAATATCTCAATATCCAAGGATTTTATAAGCCAGAGAAATTAGCAAAGGTTCTAAGACTTGCAGAAATATATTAATGAGCCCTCAGTTTGTTACAATATACTGAAATGTGATTAGTTAGTTTAATTTTATAATTATCATTAAGCCAAATTAAAAGAGAAGTATTAATATTAAATATGGAATTACTGAAAATAATCAGGGAATAGTCAGGGGATTTCCCTAAATTTGAAAGTTAACTTGCCAAAACTCCAGCTGAAGGTTTGATAGAGGTCATATAAGATGGCAGAAATTTATTGCATATCATCTGTGCATCTGGTTATACAAAATACGCTCATCTACTATTAAATGCTGCTGCTTCAAAGTAAATTTCACAGGATATATTAGATTCTAAGGAGGAAAAAGAGCAATAGACCCCACTCTTTTTTGCAATTAGATGTGCTCCTAATGGTTTCCCTGAAATTATAACTCTGCTAATAAAGAGTGGATGCAACATCAATTTGAGGGATAAGTATGGAAGGTCAGCTGTACATTACGCTTGCGAATAGGGATAAGACGATACACTATAGTTATTAATACAGCATGGAGCTGACGTAAATATTCAGGATATTGAAAAAGGGAAGACACCTATGCATGTTGCAATTGAAAATGGCTAATACAACGCTGTTTAGATCTTATGTGAGTAAAGTCACGCTAAAACTGACTTAGTAGATTTGCAAGGAGATAGTATTTTGCATTATGCAGCTATTACACAAGGAAATGCAAATTTATACCTACGCTTCTTAATTGAGAAGCAGAACATGAGTGTTTTTATCAAAAATAAAGAGGGACTTACTCCTAGAGGACTGGCTGAGAAAATTAGCTTATCAAAGTATCATAGAGTAATTAAGAGTCTGAAGACTTATGAAAGTAAATAGGAAGCAAAAATAATTAAGCCAAGATTAAGGAAAGTTAAGAGAATAATTAAATATGAAAATGAGAAGAACTTTACTTCGACTATTATTTCGAGTATGTGGATTAGCATGATTATTCCTATAATTTTAGCTTTACTGTTTGTGTATTTAGAAAAATTATTATTGTGATTTAATATCATTAATTTATAATTAGAATTTAATTCACTTTATCATCCCTGATTGGTCAAATTAAAGACTATAAATTAGGTAAGTTTAATAGATTAATAATTTATTTAATATGGAAAATTAAGAACATTAAATTATTACATACCCTGATATTTATAATTACAACCATGTGAAAAAAATTTCATTCACAACATATAAAATATAACTGAAATGAAATATATCTCGTGAAATTTCTAAATAGCATCACTATTTAAAATTAGATATATATTTAAAAATATATAATTTCAAATTCGAATTTTCAATTTGAGAACATAGTTTCAATGTAAGAAAATTTTGTCAACAAATGATAAAAAATATTTATAATATTTACTACATCATAATTGAAAAATAATACCATTCCCTTCCAAAGATACACTAAATAAACCTAAATACTTCTAAGTTAATTAATAGTTTTCAATTATTATCATTAATGCTACTATTAATATTAATATTACATATCCTGCTATTTTTAACCAATATACTCAAATTCAGGAAATAGGGGCAGGAGCCTATGGAAAAGTATTTCTCTATTAGAAAAAGGGTTAAGATTATGCTGTTAAGTTCGAGATCCATTCTGTCTACTAACGAGCTCTACAACATTGATTATTATAGTATTTTTTATTTCTACTTCATGAAGCCCTACTATCGATCATAAATCTTTGAAATAGAAATGTAATTTGAAATTTAAAATCAACGTATCATAATTCTAAATTAATAAAATAAAATTAAAATGGATCAATATTTCTCCTATATTCCAAAAAAACCTCTCTACATCCTAAACTTATTTTGCTTTTTATTCATTAAGTAAGTAAATATTTTCTATTTTTGAAACTTAAAAATAAGTAAATTGAACAATAACAAATAAGATAAGCTTTATAACTTTTAGTTATATTAAAGCATTTTTTATTTAGAATGAGAATGCTGCTGATTACAGTTTAATCAAAATTTTACCTAAAAAAATCAAAATTCATGACTTTACTATATATAAAATATATAAGATAGCAATACTTTGTCACTTCGCAGAATGAGAAATGAATTGTAAATACATAAAATAAATAAAATATTTAAATGCATATTTATATAACTCATTCTTAAAAACTATGAGCATTTATTTTAAGCTCTTTTTTATTTCATTTTTATTACTTGAGTAATAATTATGCTTGTAAATTATAAATATATGCCGTTTTTTTTAATTTATGTTTAAATAAATTCCTGATCTTTTCTATTTTATCAATACTGAAAAATCTGAGTATTGATTAGAACCTTGACATTGTAGTAAAATATCATAATCATTCAATGTTAACCCAGGATAAGCTTAATTACTTAGTAATGGAATACTTAAAGTTTGATTTAGAAGCCTACTACTATAATAATTATTTTCAAATAATGTATAAATCATTGCTTTATAAGAATAAATCTAGAAAGATCCTGAATCCAAAATACTCATATTTTAGGATCTAATGATAAAATGTATCGATGTTTTAAGAAGATTTCATGAAGCTGAGTATGTTCATAGAGATATAAAACCAGGTAATTTTATGATGAGAGATGACAAGCCTGTTTTAATTGACTTCGGGATCAGTTAAGAGTAAACTTAAACTACTATAATTTAGAATTTTAATTGTCATATTTTTTAGATTTACAAGAAATATTCCTAAAACTAATCATTAAAGAAGAAGTTTCATGCAAACTCCCACTATCCCAGGGACTCTTAATTTTGTTTCAGTAAAAATGCACTAGGTAAATCAAGTATACGACCCCTTGGATGATTTAGAATCTTTGATTTACACTTTTCTGTGGATTATTAATGACTAGACACTGCCATGTTTTATATATATATATATTTAAATCCATTTTTAATCATGGAGGTAACCTAGTTTTAAATGAAAATGCTAAAAGTTTTAACGACGAAATTTTTCAAAGAAAATAATTATTTGTAAAGTATGACTCAAATGAAAGAGATTTATTTAAGCAATTTGATGATGATTCAGTTAAAGTGATGCAAGATTATTATGAAATGAATCCACTAATAAATAAAGCCCTTTAATAGGCTTTGATATTAATTTAGACAAATTCGACCAATACTAATATTGACCAATAAGAGAAGCAAGGATTTTATTCATTTTTATATAAGAGTTTATTGTTATATATTAAGCCATTAGTGGATTCAGACTTAGAATAGTAACAACCCGAAATATCAATTTATGATCAATTAAAAGAATTAATTTAAAACTTTGGGAGTTATAGTATTTTTTATTAATAATGAAATCAAATTTTGAATTTCAATGAAATTATAAAGATATAATTTATAGTTTACTAAAACGGTTTTTTACTTTATAAATAATATTTCATTATAATTTTAATTGAAAATTAAATTTTTTTCAATAATTTAATCAGAAATTAAATTAATAAGTTAAAATATATTACACCCCTCCAATCTTCACTAGTCTTTAAGAAGGCGAATAAGTTATATAAGAGGAGTATTAAGATTTGCAAATTATTGAAGAAGAACATAAATACCAAACAGATTATAATCTAGATCCTACAGCAATTGATCAAACTATGAACCCATAAAGTGTTTAAACATAAGTTTAACAACCTATTTAGTAGGAATAAGAGAAAACTTTATAATTTTGTCTATTAAGCAGAATTGTAATTCAAATATTTTAATTCTTAACTTTGTAACCTAAAAAACCTTGGTATGAGTTATTCCCTTTTATGAAATCTACTCAAATTGAAAAGAAGCAAAATTCAACAAATAGACAGCAAGATAACTTTTAATATATTTTAAATAAATTATTTAACTTGGAACAGGTAAAAAAGATAGATTACGAAATAGTATATCAAAGAACCACACAAAATATTTTTAATTTGTAACTAGTATCCTTAAATAACTAAATAGTAAATCTCATATTAATTTGGGATGGATTTAAAATTCGATTGTAGATATATTAGATCAAATAGATTAATTTAATTTAAATAGTTAGAGTTCTACGAGTCAAGGAAAAGAAGTACCTAACCCATTTTTTACGAATTCACACATCGAACCAACTAATAAATATTCAAACTCCAATTAAAAATTGTAAGATCAAGGCTAAGAAAGACTTCCAGACTCTCATATTATTAATTATTTTTTAATTTAAAAAAAGCAGATTTTATGAATTATTTTTTTATTAGGCAATTTACAATAAAATAAAATATATTATATATTTAGAATATAAAATATCTATCCTGCTATTTATTTTTATAACTATTTCTACCAAAATCAAAATATTATTTATATATTTAATTTTCAGATTTTAGTTATAATAATAGTAATGAATCCTAATACTAATCCTCACAAGAGTTTTAATTTTTTATAAATAATTACTTTTTTTATTTTATATAAATGCTTATCTATTGAAAGAGAACAATAATGTTAAGAGTTCATTTAATATTAAAAAAAAAAATATCTTACAGATTTTATATTTAATAATATTCCTTGGTCATAAACTTACAATAAAACTTAAAACACAATTAACTGTCAACCTGATCTAAACAACAACAATATTGATAAAATATTATTTATTTTTAAATAATAATCTGTAATTTGTAGCTATTTAGAGCTAAAAGTCATAAATTATTTTATTTATTTTAATGAGATAAAATGATTTTTTTAAATGATTCTTTCTATTAATTAATGAAACACAATAAAAACACTCAAATTAGTAATTAATTTAATAAAGATTAGAAGTGTTTGTTAGTAATTTGATTTTATTTATTCTAAACATACTACAAAAAAATTACAATAATAATTAGCTTTATTCAAATGTAATTTAAATATTGCTTGATCACCTTTCTTAGCATTTAAAATTTGCCTCTATTTAAATTGCATTGATTTATAATTTCTTTTTAATTTATAATTGAGCAATAATGAAAAATGATAGCTAAACAATTATTATGCAATTACAGTATTTATGAAAAACTTAAAACATATTGCCAATTAATTCTAATTATATAGCCTTTTTACTTTTATCTTTAATAATAATCGAGTAATTATCAAATTTAATAAGAATCTAATGATTGTTTTAGTGCATAAGAACCCAAAGCTTTATTATATTTTAACTTTATTATATAAAAATGAGGGAAGGGTTTTTTTAGTGATTCATCTCTAAATCAGGTAATTTATTTATATACTATTTTTTATAATAAAAATATGTAGATGAATATATAAAATTTAAATATTTAACAACATGAAGCTTTACTACTGAAATTTTAAGTAAATTTCAATAAGTATTTTCAAGTATTTTTTTAAAAATATAAAAGCTTTATATAATCAATAATAGAAAAATGCTACACATAAAAATTACTAAATTAAAATATGATTATGTTTATTTTTAATTTAGAAGAAATGAAACATAATTAAAGCTTTAATTCATATAATATATTGACAAAACTAATCGCACTAAATTATTTTAAAGTTTATTTGAAAATGGATTAATAAAAAGTAATTTAATATTTGTTTTAAATTAAAATATAGCTCAAATTCCTTAAATGAAACAATATTAAATTATTAATTGGTAAGATCTCAACTATATTATTCATAATTATTCTATCTATCAAGATTCAAAGTTTAACAATGATAAATATATTAATTTATTATAATGTTTATTTTAATTGATTAACCTTTTATAATTAAAATTATAGTAAAACTCATAAAATACATTTATTAATAATAACAAAGATTTGGTGACTATCGTCAATGATTTGAAAAATGCCCTTACAGAAAAAGAATTTTTATGTTTTTTTAAAAAATAAATTGTTATGAAATACTTCTTTTTAAGTAAAACAATATTATTTTACATTCAATAGATATCAATTCTAAATAAATTACCAATTATTATAATTAAATAAGAATAATCATCGCTTATACAAAGATTCAACTAATTTTTTAATATTTAACAAATCTAAGGCGATTGTGTCAGATTTACTGAAGAGGGAGAATTTGAAAAGTTTTACAATTTTATTGAGTTTTATCACAAATTTTTTGCTGTTGAAATGAAGAAATACATTAAATGATATATACACAAAATTAATTAATTGTTGATAATTAAATACAAGATCTTAAGAAATTACTGAATAAATGTAGAAGCAATAATATTTATTAGTAAATTTTAAAAGATTCAGATAAAATAAAATAAATATTGAGAAAAAAAATACTTTTTAATAAAAATTGAATATAAAAATTTGAAAATTTCTGAAATATTTGAATATTTTTGATGATTAAAACATATAAATTATTTTCATTATAAACATCTTTAAAAAAATTAATAATAATTTTTTTAAAAATGCTTCTATTTATTTCGAATATAGTTAATTAAATGCTTTACTCTTAAATTTTGATTTTGAAAATTATAATTGCTTTTTTATTTTAATACAAATTAAAATTTACGATAAAGATTTTTTCATATATAATTTAATCAATATTCTCCCTGAAAGTCTTAAAAACAAAGCGGCCTTAATATCTATAAAGTTAATATTTGCAAGGTTCCTATTTAAACGAATAATTGATAGCTTTAATTTCTTTTATTTTCTTATTATCAAATATTCTTGCATATAGTGACTTAAATTTCTCATAGATAAAAATAATTATTTATATACATTATGATTATGAAGGTTTTATATTTATTCTGATTTAATAAGACATAAAATGAAAGAACAAATATAATAGTTTTATTTTATAATATAATTCACTAATAATATAAATGTGATGTTGGACTAAAATAATTTTAAATATTAAATATTAATATTTAATTGTTAAATTTGTTTTTATTGCAAACATTGATTAAATAACTTTTAATAATATTTTATAACATTTTTAATTTGAGCATAAAAACTAAATTTTTATTGAAATAATACGATCATATTAAGAAGTTATAAAATGTGTTTATTAAATTTCTAATTAAAAATTATTATCTCTATTAAAATTCACTTTTTTATTTATCTGAAATTTAATATACAGTTAAATTTTATATTTATTTTCTAAAATGCTTTTTTTTAAAATTAACTTTCAATTGCAAAATATCATCAAACTAAATATAAACTCAATGTTTATTCTATAATTATACTATTATAGTTATTATTCTTAAATTAAAAAAACAAAATGCAAGAATTGAATTAAAAAAGTGAGAAAGAAAATTTAAATAACCCTGTGATGAAGTCTCTAGTTTTAGAACACTAAAAGAATTTATAAAATAATCAAAAATATTTGAATGGTCTGAGTTATGATACAACTATGAGGCTCTTGTAGAAATCGTAGAGTTCAAGTAACATATTTTTATATAATTTCGCTAATTTTCTATTCATATAGCTTTTAATTAGACAGGGATTAGTTCATTTGGCAAAACATTTTAAAACTTTCACCCCTCCTAATAAAGTTTAATTAACCCGCAGATTCAATCTTACCATACTATATATAACTTTTTTAGAAAATCTTAAATTAAATAGTTATAGCTTTGTGCTTCCGTCAAGTCTTCCCTCAAGAACTCAAGGTTAAGACATTATTAAAGACCTTAATAAGTATGTGAGAAAGAAGCCCTAATGTGAAGTAATTATATAAAGCTAGAAACATCTATAATAAGAAAACTTGAACAGCAATAGTAACAGAGCTTTTAGTTTGACAAACAGACTAAGAAATTAAATTTAAAACGACTAGATCAAACAGAAAGCTACTAAAGTTTTCAACATGAATCATAATATAAATGCTGGTCCTCTATACGAAACCTCTAATAATTACATACAAATAAAGAAATCACTTATACCTTCAGTGAAATCTCAAGCAAATTTACATTTTTAAAGGTAAATATAGCGTCACTAAAAACTGGATACTTTACTAAAAAATAAGCAGTTTATTGCAACAACCTATGTCACTCCAAGTTAAGTTGAATGGAGAAATTTTCCAAGGCATGAGAATATGATTAAAACTCAAGGAAATTTAGGGTTTTTAGCTTAAGATATAAAAGTGCAAAAACAACCAGAATTAAATGAACTAAAATTAACTTTTAAGTAAAATAAGGTCAAGAGTTAAATCGTCAAAGGTGATTCAGGTTTAAAACTACAGTTAACTTCTAGAGAGTAAGGTGTCATAAATTAAGACAAGGAGAATAATTTACTTCCTGATTAGGTACAAGAAAAAACCAGTAAAACTCATAGAGTAATGCTAAAATAACGAAAATCTGACTTTAATTCTAGAAACTCTTAAATTTTGAGTGAAGCAGAAACACATTATCTGAATAAACAATACTCTAGCAATCTCTAGAATAATGACGACACGCCATAGGTGGAAATTGTGTACCCTAAAGAAAAAGACAGTAATTCAATTTTAGATGAGATGGAGCAAATGATTTCGTTTGAGAGCGAAAATAACCAAGGCAATTAAATGGAGTAAAAACTAAGTAATTAATGGCTTTTGAATGCAAATTATGGAAGGAAATAACAAATATCTACTCCCATTTAGTAAATTAGGTTTAGTGTAAACTCTGTTGAGCAACAGCAACATTAAATTGATCACTAAATTTCTAATAATAGCACGTTAAGAAGTGATTTGGTAACTGAAGAAAGTAAGAGAAATGGGAGATGGTTTGCAGCATCTGATCCTATCTTTTAGGAAAGACAACTTTCTGATCTTTATTATTTTAAAAAAATATAAACATTAGGAATTGAAGAAGCCTAAGAAGTTGGGAAACTTTTAGAATCAAGAGACAAAAAAGCGAATTGTCATAAAAGATAAATTTTTGAATCCGATTATAAAAACAAGACGCATTTAACCAAATGAAGAGAAAAGAAACAAATTTTTCTGATTTTACTTATTCTTAATTTTTCCATTTTATAATTGATTTAGAATTGATATTAAAAATTATAAAATTTGTATAAGTAAGCATTTGAAACCGTATCATTCACTAATAAGAATTTTAGAAATAAATAATTATAACATATAAAAATCTGAAGCTTCTTATAATTTTAGATGAAATTTTTATTAATTAAATATCACATTCAGATCTTCCATTCACAATAATATTTATCTAGTATTAATGATATTTGTTTATATAAGAGATTTATAAATTACAATAATATATAATAAAATAAAGCAAATTATAATGGGTGTAGATATTCACAGTGGATTCGGAATCATTACCGGAATTTACGTAGCAGTTGCTGCTCTTGCTGCTCCCCTCATCTCACTCTATATTTTATATGAAATACGATATCATAAATAATAAAGGTATATAAATATTATAATTCTATGTGTTCAGAAGAACCAAGGACGCTACCATGAAGAAAGACAATTGCTGGTAACAAACATTAATTGGGGTTTATATTGATATTATAGGATGACATTTTTCTTGGTATTATTGGGCGTATTTTGCATGTGGATCATGTGGGCTTGCACTTTCATGCATCAGATGTACCCCCTAATCAAAACACATATTATTTCAAAAATAATTTAAATCTTGTATAATTCTAACTTATTTTTGTAAAAAATTTTAATTAAGCATTTGTGTCTGAAATGCGATCGAATATATTCATAAACCAAGTAAAGATCAGAGAAGTAATAATTTTACCAATAGATTCCTAATAAATATATAAATAAAGTATAATACTAAAATTATCGGTTTTGAATGAGACTTACCACTAAGATGCCAGAATTCGAAGTGAGATGCCCCACCAAATACTGCGAAGCAGATAGTCCAGGAAACTGGTACAGATCTGACGAGATTCCACCCAACTGACTCATCGCAAATTGATGCGCATATATCAAATAATAGGGGGGAAGTTTCCGGCCAAGTGATTTTCTTATTAATATTTTTTATGAATAATACATTAAAACATATATTTAATAATATTTTTACTCGTTAATATTTAGATGATAATTAAGATATTCTTTTAATGTTTCAAAATAAAAATATATAAATGCTCTGTGCTATATCATAACATTGGATAAATTAAGTCATTTATAAATAGAATTCATGCCAAGAATATGATATATTAATGAAAATTAAGATGTTTTAAATAGGAAATACTAAGTAATATGATAAATAATTAACAAATTATAATAAAGCATCGAGTAAAATATTCGAATCACAAGTAGTGGAAGACTTATAAGTCTTTTGTGTTTGTCAAAGAAAGCATAATTACAGAAAAAAAAATATTTAAAAAAATAATTTTTTTAATATATAAGGCTGGGCAGGAACCTTCCCCCCCCAAATAATATATAAATTGATCGAGTGAAGTACTATGAGATAAATATATGATTGAGGAAATGCACTACTCGTAATTATCGCTTAATTATCGAAATAAATACTTTCATTTATACTCAAATCTTTAAAATTAATATATATTCTATTGATTGTAAAGGAGAAAGAATATTACAAACATGATATTCATTTAAATGTAGATATTAAATGTTTGTGTATTTTCTATAACATAAACAGATTCATAATCACAAACAAAAATATAGAATTAATATGGGGTAGTTGAGTTGAATTTGAAAATCTTAGTATGCTAATTAATATTTTTATTCTAAATCAGTAATGCTTGCCTTCTATTTTTACAATAAAATAAGCAAATTTTAGTTTTTATTTTAAAGATTATAAAATTTGCAAAATGTATCACATAAACAAGTTATAGTTGTAAATTTCTAGGAAATATTATATTTAGCAAAATTGTTTCTCATAAATGTTTGAAATAAATTATATTTAAAATAGAAAAGTATATTTTTAATATTAATGATAATGATAATAATAATAATAAAGAAAATTTTCAGTAAAAAATTAATTAAATTTGCTGGATTAATCAATAAATTAATAAATACTATTAATATATCATTTTACTTAATTCTCCTTTTGAATTTATAAAATCTTTGACTTAAAAGAGACTACCAATAAATTAATTGGTCAATATTTGTTAAAAAAAGGCATATAAATTCAGAAATAAATTGATACTATTTATAATATAATGGTAAGTATTGATTAAGATATCGTATACCCAGAGAAATTCAACCAATACGAAAAAGTAGAAGAACTTGGTGCTGGAACTTATGGAAAAGTATTTCTCTACAAGAAAAAAAGATAAGAGTATGCTGTAAAGTTTGAGATATAATCTACTTCACAAGCACTACTTATTATATTAATAATCGTTATTTTTAAGCTATTGAACTACTTCGAGAGTCTGTTTTTATGTATAAGTTCAGCAGTGATAAAGCTGAGGTCTAACTTGATGTGATCCCTAGGTATATTTATCACTCAACAATTTAGGATTAAAGACTTAACTATTTGATTATGGAAAGACTACATCTCGACTTGAACTCGTACTACTATAATAATTAAATAAATACAATAATTAATTAGATATATTGCTTAAAACAAAACAATGTAAATTATTAATAAGTTTATCATGTTAAAATTAAAATAATTATTAAAACTATATGTCATGATAAAATCAATCATCAAAATAATAATTTTATTTTTTAATTTTGCGTCATTTAAATAAAATCTTCTTTAGATTTTATTTAGATGCACGATAAATTTAAATATTAATTTTATTTTTTCTTTATTTTATGATAATTTTACAGCAGAGTAATCTGAATAAAATAATCTTAAAATATAAATATTAAAGTAATTATAATTTTCAATAATTAATAGAAATAAATGATTAATTATATATTATTATAGGATAAGATAAAACAATAATCAAAAGAAAAAACATTTTAAGAACTGCTTACACAATAAAAAAATTATTTTAAAATATATTGCTCCAAATTTAATTCAAAAGCAGTTAATTTTATAATGATTGATATTAATATTTTTTAATAAAATTAAAGTTATTGTCTTTGACTTATTAGTATCACTTAATTAAGAAGAAATATATAATAAAGTTAAATTTATGAGTTAATATTAACTTCCAATTTTTAAAAATTTTACTAAAAAATCTTAATTAAATCAACTATCAAAGAGAGTTTTTATAGATTTTATATCAGTCATACCATAAGAAATAATACTAAAATAAGCTGGTTATCATTTATAGAGTAGTGAATACTCCAAATAATTTTTAATTAGTAATTTTCATTAAAAATAAATCGTTAGTAGTTTCTTGTATTGTAAAACCATAGCTCCAATTGATCTTATCGCTGAAGCTATTATTTTCCAATTTATTTTCTTATTATTTATTCTAATAATATATTGATACCATTTTTTATTACTTCTACTGAGATAATAATAGTCTCTTTTATTAATTAATATATTTTTTCTCTATAAATGAATATAAATTAATCTCTTTTCCAAAAGATTATTAGAGGGGAATATTTATTCCTATATTCTGAAGTATAAACTACCATGATTTATGAATGCTACTTTTATTTTTAATTTATCAATCTATTCTCTATATTTTATTTTTGCAATATTACCCTCTTTAATAGCATTTTATTCTTAAAAATATAATATTTACAAACAATTATATTGTTAGTCATTTTGACTTGATTGATATCTTACAATATATATTATAAATATATATTTAATTTGTCTTGTTTTTAAAATTTTCTTTTATCAATGTTAATTTGAAAATCTTTTTAATTTTATTTATTAGTATTTCTCTAAATGTATCGAAGCATTGAGGAAGTTTCACGAGATCGGATATGTTCACAGGGATATAAAACCTGGCAATATTATGATGAGAAATGATTAGCCAGTTTTAATTGATTTTGGAATAAGTTTTTAGTTAGATATCATTAGCATTATAATTTAAATAAGGTTTCCAAATATTATAATTATGAAGTATTATAATGTATAATTAATATGTTGAGTAAGATATTAGATCAAATTTATATATTTATTGAAAAAAACAAATGTAAAAAACAAATATATCTTAATCACTGAAAAATTATGAAAGTTTAATAATTAAAATTTTTAAAAAAATTATTTATTGCTAGATCCTCTTATGGATTTATGATAAATTATTCTCGAAAATTTTTATACATACTAATTTTAATTAAGTAAATTCAAATTTTATAGTTTTTATATAAACAAACCATGGAAGTTCATGATGACTTTAATTTTAAAGATATTTTTCATAGAGAATATATTGCCCATTTATTTTTAATTTTTAATAAGTTAGGAGTAAACTTTTTTAAAAAATATATACTATTAATCTAAAAGAAATCAATTTTATTCATTTGTTTTACAAAGAGGACTTGTATAGGATTTAAAAATACCAAAACTTTTACACCCATAACACAATTCCAGGTACAATTGAATTTGTGTCTTTAAAGATGCACGAGAATAATCAATAGTATGGGCCTCTTGACGATTTAGAATCTCTGATCTACTCATTTTACTACATTGTAAATAACAAGACCTTGCCATGCATATTATAATACAATTTTTATTTTATGGTTTAAAAAGTCACCAATCTCTTAAGAAATATAAAGCGATCTCTCTGTTGATGAAGTTAAGATTTTAAAGCAAATATTGATCAATTTTGAAGATAAATAATCAGCCAATTAAGATTAAGGAAATGATTAACGAATTAAACAAATAAAAGAGTATTTTGAGATGAACCCACTTATTAATAAATGTCTTTAATAAACTCTGAAATAATTATAACAATCATAATTGACCAATTAGAATATTGATCCATATATAGAATAAGATAGCATTTTATTTTACGATATTTACAATTTATATGCTATAAAGAATAATGAAACTCTTTATTTAAGGAAGAATTTAATTAAATAGTAATATTATAAATTAAAGCAAAACTCAAGAAATTAATATTGACCAATAAAATTCGTATCTCCCTAAATCTTAAAATTCAATATATGATCAACTTATACAATTAATCTCAAACTTCAACTTCAATGAGGAGATAATAAATGATGAAGAAGTCAAAGAACAAATCATAATTACTGATGAATAAAAAGATGATGAAAATTTAAGATTTGAAAAGAGTAGTGTACTCCTTTTTGATATTGACATTTAATAAGATTCATTCAAAAATGGACTATCTACATAAGTTACTTCAACCAATTCAAATACAGAAATTTTATTCTATTAAATTTATGAAATTTTAAAAATTAACCTTTTGTATAATATTTAAATTTCAATAACTACTAACTTAATATTTATAAATGGTAACTGTATTTTAGAAATATTTTTCATAATCGATAAATGATTTTCATATTAATATCAAATAATTTACTGATAAATAAAGTGATATTTGAAATGAAATTTTATTCAATTAATATAGGATAGAATTTCAGTTTAGGATCACTTATTTTATTATAGCATTTTCTTCAATACAAGGTGAATATAATATATAATTAATAAATTATTATATTAAGGAAGCAGCTTCATAAAATTGAATGCTCTTAGATTATTTCAAGTAATATAATAACTAATAAAAATTAAAAATAAAAACTGCAATCCTTCTATTATTAATTTTTCAATTTTCATAAAAGTAAAGACTAAAACATAGCTTCAAAGAGAACAATTAGAGCAAATAAAATATTCTATTATTTTAAAGAAGCTTAATATTCTTTAACATAAATCCTATCAATTTACTATTTTTCTTTTTTTCTAAGTAAACCTTCAAAGACATTATTAATATTTGTAGGAAAAAGGTTTATATTTAAAACATATATTTATGAAGTGAATTTAGTATTTCATTTCAGAAAAGTTTATTTAAGATATTGATCTTCTTGATGCATAAATATAATGGAAAAAAAAGTTTTAGCATTAATTAAAACTCTTTAGAAAAGAATGAACTAGATATTAATTAGGATTTTTTATTAATTACGATAAATAAGTTTGTTTAATTTTTTTATAATTTATTTTAATTATCAATGTTGCTTCATCATTGCTCTCCTACTTTCTACTTTTATTGTGTCCAGAACATTACATTTAAATTTGATTTCTTTCTAACCTTACTCCATTTTATATTTAAAATATTATCCAATAATTATTATATATAAATATAAAATTGATTATTATTTGTATATTAAATTAATATGACAGAAAATGATCAATGGCATAAGAATTATTAAATAATTTATATATCAATAAATTTATATATTCTTATTTATTTTGTTATTTATAGGCAAAGACTTTAGTTTAATAAATTGGATGATAAAAGTAATATTTTGAAATTAAGGAGTTATGAAAAATATATTAAAAATTTATATCATGAATTAATATTCTTAACAAAATAATATTTAAATATATTATTAAAAAAAAGAATAAATTTACTCTGATCGAACTCTGATTTTCAGTGTATTATTAAATGTCTGGCATGTTTAATTTTTAAGGATAAACTATCTTTATTATCTAATCATTTAAAATCATTGAAAAATTAAATATGATATAGTTAAACCAAATGATTAAGAAGTCAATTTAAAAGAAAATTGCTGAAAACTTTAACGTTTTAAGTTTATAAAAATCTTGATAAATTTTAGTAATTCTAAAATATTTTTAGTTTAAAAAAGAAAATTTATTTGAAATAATGCAAAAATTACTTATAATACTTTTTTAAGAATGTAATGTAAACATAAGAAAATAGAGAAATAAGTCTAATTATAATAATATAAAATTAAGAAAGAAATGAATAATAAATGATTTTAAGATATTAATTGTGAGAAAGAAAGGTTTAGCTAATATTTAAATTTTAAATTAAAATGATTTATTGTTAATTATTAACTTATTTTTGCTGAATTAATTAAAATATTTTACAATGGGGTTTTAATCATTTCAACAGTAAGATCTAAGCAAACTAATAATGTAAAACTATTGATACTGAAAAAGATACTTAAAATTTTTTTATCTGTATCTAAAAGATATTCTTGATATATTTATAATTATTATTATTAATATTGAATTATTTTAACTTTTTTTGCATTGATTTAGATATAATGATTAAAGATTTTTTATACTTACTTCTAAGAATCAAGGAACAATAACATTTAGAGCAATAAATATAAGGCTGCTGAGGCAATATATAAAGATAACGCTGATCTGTGGACAACTACTAATATTTTAAGAACACAATCAAAATTGGTAAAATTAATTATTTATTAATTGTTGTCAGTTAAAGTTGGGCAATTTGAACGATCTTGGACTTATTTGATAGAGAGTTTGAAATTAGCTGTACTTGATTATTGGCGGTAATATTTATCGCCTCCCTAGAGCGAGATTAATTCACTTTAATGTGAGGGTATAATTTATTGAATTTAGAGGCGTTTATTTAAAGTCGAGTTATCTTGCTCCAGAGATGCGTTAAGTATTACCGCCAATAATCAAGTACAGCTAATTTTGAATTCTCTATCGAATGAGCCCAAGATCGTTAAAATTGGCCAATTTTAACTGCCACGATTTTGATTTATATATATTTTAATTATAATTAATTTCCTAATTTATGAATCTGTTCCTTCAATAATATACATTAAGACGATAAAGATCAAAATGGAAAAGGTCGAGTTGGAGCAATTTTTGATTCAGCTAAAAAGGTATACAAAAAGATCACCAATAAAGGAAACGAATAAGTCAAAGTTTCTATACTAATTATTTTTTAACAAAGAAAAAAATAAAACTTAATTGTAAATTTAAGAATAAGAAAAGTATAAAATTTTTAAAATTGAGTTAATTTAATTTATTGAGATAAAATTATTTCAAAAAGATATATTAAATTATCAAATTTTACTTATTAAAATATTAGAAAGTAGTGTTTTAATAATTCATAAAAATCTAATATTTATAAGTCCTTAATTAGTGGAGAGTTTTTATTGTAAAATCAAATATTTAGTAATGGACATTTATTTTATTTTTTAAATATTTAGATTAATCTTTTAATAAGTTGAAATGACTGAGTTAACTAAAAGCTCAAGGAAGAATATAATTCAAAACTTTAAAATTGAAGCTTTATTTTTTTATACTCTCTAAATTTCTTTTTAATATATAGCATCATAACCATAAAATGGAAGAATGCAATATAGAGTTGCAATAAATTACTAAAACAACTACTTAGTTATAAAATTTGAAAACTAAAAGCTATAAATATACAAATCTGCTGTTAAATTATTTAATTTTATTCATAAATAATTACTTACTAATAGCTAATAATATATTTAATCATATTTATGCTGCAGAATAAATTCAAATAAAATTTGAATGGTTAGTAAGAAATCTAACACGAGAGGGTTATACTTTTCATATTTTTTATGTAAACAGTATTTTATGTTATGAAACACTGCTAAAGAAGCTAAATGGGAATATAGGAATTTTGAAATCTTAAAATCAACATATTTGCACAAAGGAAGATAAAACATTTCAATGCTTCATTTCTACTATTAATGCCTATTTCTAAATAAAATTAATATTTAAATTCTTTTAAAAAATATATATCATAAAAAAATTGTAAAAATAAAGAAATCTAAAGCAAAATATTAATAAACAAAATATTATTGTCTTTTTAAATAAATTAATATAACTAAAATAATAAGAGTAAATTATTTGCATTAAATTTAATAAGTCTCCATTATAATTTATATAATAAAGTATTTATATAGTATTACGAGCTTAACATTAATCAACCATAATACTTAAAATATTTTATATTAATTATAAATAAGTCTATTCAATATTATTAATGAATTATTCTAAAAAATGAAAATATATTTAAAATTAATCAACAAATAAAGATGATTCTATTTTTTAGTATCAAAGCTGTAATAGAAAGCGAATTTTAAACAAAAATTCAATCAAGCATAATTATTTATTCAAAATTATTTGATATATAAAAAGATGTAATTTATTATATAAAAATCAAAAATCAATATATATATCTTTGTATTTAATGTAATGAAGCTGCAAATCTACCTATAAATTATTTTAATAAAAAACTGAAAATTTTAATGAAAAAATTATTAAATAAATATAATAAGTGTTTGCTTATTAAATATATGGTATGTAAAAATTTAAAAGGCAAATGCAAGTATTTTAAATTATCTCATTCACTACTAATAAAAAAGAATTTCAGATTTGCTTGAATTTTATTTTTAAAGTAAATTATATATTTAATCATAATCAACCTCATTATTTATGATTATTTTAAGATAAAATTTCCCCATTTTATATTTTATTATAATAAAACAATTCTTGGTAAATAATTATATTATAAATTGCAAATTATTTTTCATTTCAATCTTGCTTTTTTTACCCTAAAAATATGAATATTAATACTCTTAATTAATGTAATCCTCTGCAAAATCCATTGAAGTATTTTTTAAAATTGTAACAAATGTATTTTTAAATCAGTAAATAAAATATATTTTAAATAAATATGATAATTAAAATAAAGTCACTGTTCATTTGAATAACCTTTCTAACAAAAAAATTTAGAAGCTTGATCCTATTCATTTATTTATATATGGAGATTTGAGAAAAAACGGGGATCTAATTATTTTAAATATTAATTATATAATTAAACTTATTTTTAAAACAAAATAAGAAAATAATAAAAGTAGATTTATTTTTAAAGGTTTCAATTACAGATCATGAGAGAGATTTATACTTACCGAGGACCCTACTAAATTCTAATAATTACAAAAAATAAAATAGCAATAATTGTTTGAAAATAAAAAGTATTGTGCTGTATTTAGTGTATATAACTTGTTTTTTGTGTCTTTAAGATATAGATAAAATGGAGATATGATTACCAATTTATAACTAACATTTACACTAATCAAAAATTAAGAGTTCATTTTAATTTTAAGTAAAAATTATTGATGAATAAAACATCTGAAAAATCCCTTGCTTTGCTTGGATAATAGATGTTTCTAACATTAAACACTAAGTTTAAAATTTGAGTAAAAAAGAAAGTATTAATTATGGTAATGGTTTATTCTAAGTGGTTCATGAATTATATAAGGCAATTAATAAATCTTTCTTTAATGATTCAAAAGTTTTATAATTAAAAGGCCTGCCCACTAAGAATTATGAAAAATAAGTTGAAAACTTTAATATAAAATGAAAAATGATTAGACTTAAAAGTATTAGTATTACCAAGAACAGAAATAATATCTTAAAACAGCATTGTCATCTGCATTGTTATTTTCTTGAAATATTCTATTTAACTTACAGTGCTTGAATATGCATAGCTAAACTCTTGTTGGCCGAATTTATTGTCTGTTTCTTACACCACTCTGGAGGATACTTAGTGCTAAAAAAATAAATCTTTTAGATATGTTTTTCGAAACTTTAAAATTTTATTGAGTAACCATACGCTCCATCTCCGCCATGTTTATTTTTCCTTATTTAAATTATAAACTTCAATTATAATTAAATTTTTTAACTTATTTTTCATAAATGAAATAAACCTAGGATTTATTACCTTCAGTATATTTTAATTACTATATATAATATAATTATTTTATTTATACTTTTTTGGTTAAGATATATAAATCTATTTCTTTAAAAGAAGATGAAGAGATGGGGTGATAAATTTACAGTCAATTTTTGTAGTGAAGAATTAAAGAACTGTGAAAATGGGAGGTTTGCTTACAAATTCTTTGCCTTAGTTTATGATTAAGGTGAAGAAAAGATGATTTGGAGTAAAATATAAATATAAAGAGCATTATTCAATATTTTCATATTGAAATAATTTTAATAATTAAAAGAAAATATTGAAATATTCCTAGAACAATATTTATTTTTTAAAAAAAAATTCTAACCTAAAAAGCTTTCTTAATAATTTTACCTATATTATAAATGATATGTTTAGCATTAGTTTGAATTTTGATAAACAAAAAAAGTAAGATATTAATTTATATTAAAGAATTTTGCATTTTTTATATATTAAATATATAAAATCCTTTGAAATTATCCCATAAATGATATGTGTTTTTTACAATAAGTTTTTTTATACTTTATTTATAATGAGTAATGACAAATCCAAGCCACTTGATTATAAATATAATGTTAATTTTTTTATTAGAGAATTATTATTATATACTAGTAAGTAATAAAATTCTATAAATTTTAAAGTTAACAAAATATGTAGGTGATTTCGAAAACAATTTAATAGAATTACATCAATGGCTTTGAGAATTTAATGAAACTAGCAAGTATTTAGAACTTTGAACGTAATTTAAATAATTTCAAATTAATATTAAATCTTAATATTGACTTTTCATGATATTATATTTAATAAAAAATTTTGATAATTTTAAAATAAATTGAATCTTAAAAATGAACGCTTATGATTCCCTTGAGAACTCACTCAAATTGATTAATACTCAATTAGGTAGAGATAAGGTAAGTTCATCACTTTTTAGTACTTCCTGACTTGTTCTAACAACATAGTCAAATCTAATACCCCAGAAAACCTATATTAAACTTATGATAAATATAGATGTGCAGATTTATTCAGTACTTCATCAAGTTTATTGTACCACACATTGCAGCAAAAGGTCCTCAAAATAACGATATTAAAGAGAGATTAGAGAAGTTGGGTGGAAACATGTCAATGACCCGTAAAGTCCTTAGATTTGGCAAACCTATTCCTCTTATTAAGACAATCATTGATAGATTTGCCGAGCATTCATAATATTTATTATGAGTCTTTAAATCAAATCAAAACTCTCAACAATTGGAAAGCTAATTATTAAATAATTAATATTTTATGAATTAGAAGAAGCCAGTTAGAATGTTCTGGCTAAGAACTATTAATGACATATCTCTGATACTCTATTTCTTGACAGATCACCCAATGTATTTCCAAAAAGTTGGCTTAGTGAAAATGGAGAAGGATCTCGTTAACTAAATTGACTACATCAATAATTTGACATGGTTGGTTAATGCAGTCCTTGACGTAGTGTGCGATCTTTCAGATTTCATGCACATGCAAAACTAAATCTTATTATTACATCAATATAAAATGTTTTAATTTTAAGGCACAAAATTATTTTAAAACGAGATTAAAGTGTTGGTAAGTTAAAAGTTTAATGACATATACATCAATTAATTGCTGATGACGCAATAAAAAACACTTTATTATATAATTTTAAGAAAATTAACTACAAACATTCTAACTTATTTTACAGAAGAAGAGTGGAGATCCAAGCAACGCAGAAGTGAGAATCCAAATCAAGCAATTGCAAGCAAACAGCTTCATTAAGCTTCTTTCAGTTATTAGAGCAAGTGCAGATATTCCAGTTATCTTCCACTTTATGGGCTCCGATAAAATTGGCTCATCATTTGCTGGATTCCTTGGAACTATTTCATCATCTGTCAGCTTGTACAACCTCTGGGGTAAATGAGCATTATTTTGAAAATAAAATTTTCAACAAAAAATTTTATATTATTATTCATATTTTTTAACATAAAATTATAAGCTAATATGAAATATTTTTATTAATTTAGCAGTCACTTCTTATTATTCATGAAATAAAGAGAACATATCAATGTTTAAAATATAAATACATTTCACTATCAATTAAATTCAATAAATTTATGTTTATTAAACAACCAATCAGCTTTATTCCATCTCAAATTGGCATTACCCAATGATAATTTATATTTAACTTCCCATTTTATACCCAAATTCTTTTTGTATAATTGGAGACATTATATTTTTATGAAATCTATGTCAAGTTTATCTTCTGAGCGAATTTATTTTTTGGAAGATTAAATTCTAAATATTTTAATTTGACTTGTATCACTTATTTAAATACTTATATACTATTAAATTAAATATCAACCAAAAGAACCTGTAACAATCCCAAATGTAAGAACAAAGACTCTAAAACAAACTTCAATTCGTGGAATCATTCAAATATAATGATAATTTATATAAAAGTGTAGAAAAATTGGAAATTACACCATATATAAATTATAAAATTTAGTAATTATGAAATAAACATTATAAATCACTCAAAATTGAGCAAAGCTTCCGTGAGGCAGCCAGGTAATTACTTTAATATTTTAAAGATGGTTTAGAAACATTATTGAGTCATTAATTTTATTGTATTTCTGATGTGATAAATTTTAATATTGTATTAATAAGAAATTGAATGAGTAAGCTTGTGAATTCTCAGTAAAGGATAACATTAAGAGATAAAACAATAATATTGATAAAATAGAAAAAGATAGGAATTTTGATAATTAATTAAAGATTTAAATATTTAAAATTTGGTCATAAGTCCCCAACTGTTGGAATGAGTGAAAACGAAAATGGACCTATATGTGTAAGTGAGCTAATAATTGATTGATTCAACTACTTTGGAAGATTTGTATCGATTTTCGCGATTTCTACCAACACTTGACGATTTGGTCCTGACAAGTAGGTAGGCTCTCTCAGCGATTGGTGCGAATGCTGGCAGCAATTGGTTGGATACAGCAATGAAAGTGCATAATGATGATTGGAGCGAGAGTTGAGAGTGTGGAATGGTCAATTCAATAGCATTTGGTACTAAGCTTCGTGATTCATCGCTCGTGATGGCAAGAACTGCTATAAGAGGGCTTGAAACAACCATCGTTGGCTATAGTGGCAAAGTTGGTGTCTCGAATACGCGCAAGCGAGGGAGGTTGTGATGGTTTGGAAGGTTTGATTGATTTAAACTTAAACTTAAAAGTGTAATATGTAATAATTCGTTTTAATCGCTAATCTAATCAATTACTCGAACGTCGTCGCGATTCATGCTGTCTTTAGCCACTATTGGTAGGATGTCGATTGTTGCCAACATTTGCATCAAACGAAGCCGTGCTTGATAGTGCTGCACCACTGCTTCACGCTGAAGGCCCAGAGCTTGTTCACGTCAGTCTTGGTCATGGCTTTCAGAATCTCCGAGAGCCGCTCACCAGGTGGATCCTATAGAGGGTTAAGCTTACAATACTTACTTGCTGTCAGCCTGCTCCTATCGAAGGTGCCTCTTGATGTAGGAGAACAACTGCACGATCGGGTTGAGCCAGGGCGAGTATTCCGCGTTGAATAACACTGTCACCTTGAACTTCCTGGCTGTAGCCAGCACCTCCGAATACTTGTGAATGACTGCGTTGTCC
>ARYC01001913.1:0-58977 GCA_000711775.1 Oxytricha trifallax
GGGCTGATATATATTTTAACAATTGAAATAAGGAACGAATAAACACAGGTAGAGTTAGAAGTTTGGATGGAAGAAAGTCAACCTTAGAATTGGAAGAAGTCTACTTTTTTCCTCTGGAAGAAGTCCACTTTTACAACTGGAAGAAGTCTACTTTTAGGACAGGAAGAAGTCCACTTTTACGACTGGAAGAAGTCCACTTTTGCATTGGAAGAAGTCTACCTTTTGGAAGATTTCCACTTTATCAAATTATCTCTAAGATTGAAATAATCTGAGACTAAATATATAAACTATAGTTATCCAAGTAGCTCCTCACTTAAACTATAATACAAATAATAGCAGGAGTTTTGCAAAAATTTTAATGAGAGGTAAGGTTCTGTAACTCAGTATATTTTTCTTAGAATAGAATATATATGGATTATGTCTAATGTAACAAACATCACTTTCAGTTAACCTTATTTCAACTAAGAATTCCAAGATTGCCAACACTAGTTTTAAAAATTGCAATTCTCTTTTTTCTAAGAATAACAACCTACCTAGCCTTGCTTAAAAGCTATGAACTCAGCTTAGAACTCCTCAATCAAATTGGTAGGAAGTCTTCAAACTTTGGAAGTTAAAGCTACCAAACCTCATAGTTGAATCTATCGACCAGCAATACTATTAAGCTCTATACAAACTTGAGTTGCTTTACTATTATCATAAAACGAATGAGCTTTAAATAGTTCTTACTAACTTCCTACAACTTAGTACAAGTAAAGAGCTTTGATAAAAGAGTGGCTTTAAAATAACTTTTGAATGAAAAATTTCTTTGAGGCTTACTCAATAAGTTGAAGGTAAAATTTGAAATAAATGGAAGATAACTGGAAGACAACTTGTAAAGTCTTGATGTGATGCTTGTTACATAGATTAAAAGTCTTATACTTTTCTATGATTTTCACTTAGCTTTGAGATGAATAATTGATATTCAATAGACTCAATACTACCAATCATTCAGTAAAGTTATTTCTATACTTACAAACAGCAATTACTTTATAAGATTGTAGACCTTGAATCTAAGCCAAGATATTTTCCCCTAAGTCTTTATGAGAATTAGAAGATACATGGAAGATAGGTCGACAGTATGGGTTACAGCAAGGGGCAGTATCATTAAAGGTGATTGGTATATAGGTTGAACCAATACCTAGGAGGATATTACTTTTATTGGAAGTCAACATCAGCATTTTCCCTTGATATAATTATTCAGCTAAATCTAAACTTACCAGGAAACCTTCTTAGTAGCTAAGATTTCTTAGGAGTCTAAGGTGATTGATATGATATATTATCTCTCTATTTAATCTTCACTCTGGCTTTACTTATATGCAATATCCGGCTCGGATTTTTAAAAACAAAACTAACTTGGTAAAAATAAAGTGTCAAAACTTTGCTTATTTTTCTCTATAATCTCTATATAATCCTTAATTAAAGCTTACTATTAATCTCAAAATATCTCAAATTTCTAAAACCTTAAATCCACCCTCTATTCTCAGGAAATCCAAGGGTTATCCTGCTGCTTTCGCATTCCCACTTCTCTCATAAGTGTCTGAGATTACTTAGCTTACTCTCACATAGTCTGGAAGTGAAGGGGTTAGCTCCAACGAAACTTATGATCGAATTAGTAGTCATTTTGAGAATCTCGATTTTACCCCTCAAATTCATATGAATTACACGACTAATCCGAATAAATTTAATTCCTAAGAAATGACGCTAATTTTGGAAAAGTTCAACTTAACCTCTGTCAATCATAACAGTTCTCTCATCACTTTATCTCAAGCATCTAAGTTTAAAATTTAAAGTAACTGAGAGTTGCAGGGAGGCTTGAGTAGGAGCAGGGATCGTTCAATTCTATTTTCTAACGTCATTAAGATTTGGTTTGATTTCAGGCATTTTTATTTTATCAGTTAAAGTATAAAAGTTTAAATTTTAACCTACTCAAACAACTATGGAGATATAATAGTTATACTCTAAGGCCCTATAGTAAGCTCTGTTGTGGATTGATCTCACTTATTAATAGTGAGGAATGTAATGCAGTGAGATTGGTTAGGGTTAGTTAGAAATTCAACATGAAACTATATTCTAACTTTTATGATTGCATTGTAATAATTTTAGTCATTATGATCTTTTTACTACTTAAAGCTTAGCTATAAGACTTATTAACTAATGCATAATATTTACTATCATTACAGGTAACGTTGCCATACTTCCTTTAGAACGTAAGCTGTGTCATAGATGCATATATATAATGAAGGGAACCTAAAAAGGTTGGGTAAAGCGAAGAAGATAACTCTTCAAAAAAGTAGTCGTTAGACAACTGGAATTGTGTCCATTTTGGAATATGTGTCCATTTTGGAATAAGTGTCCATGTAACAAACATCACTCTGAGATTTATGAACCTGAGCTCTTTGATTTAGTTGAAAGTGTTTCAAGAGAGCTATAGGATTAATAATAGCAGTAATACAGTTACCCTAACTTAACTCAAACCATTAATCAAACAATTCCTTTGAACTAGGGTGCAACCCTAACCTAGAGATAAACTCCAGGAAGAGCTGCTTGAGGTTTTTGCAGTGAGAAGTTGTAATAATAAATCGTGCTGCTACTAGTCTCAAAAGATGAGAGGAAAAGTAAGAGTAATAAAGCCAAGCTGACTTACCTCACCAGTTCACCTGGTAAAGCAACGCAACTTAACTGAACTACTGCCCCTTAAACTCTGACCTAACGTGTTTCAAACTTATACCTATAAAGAGTTAACAAAAAATCTAAACCCAACTGAGGAAGGGTTTCAAAGTAAGGTTAGCTTAACTTAAATAAGCTTAAGGTAATTTAGTACTGTAGTACTTTTCTAAACTGTAAACCAACTACAAACTGTAAAGCCAGTCTAACTTTGACTTTACTATTAGAATACTGCCTGAGCCGATTTACGCTTGAGGCTTTTACACCTCTCTACAGTCAGGGTGAGTACCTAGGCCAGTAAAAAGTAGTTTAAGTACCAACAGGAAGCAAAGTAACTTTTAACTACACTTTAAAGAAAAACCACTCTTAGTGAGCAAGTCAAAAACAAAAGATTCAGGCAAGTAAAAGTATCAAAAATCAAAATCAAAAAATTTCCAAACATCTTAGGTTCTACCAGTTTGAATATTCAAACGGCTGGTCCTCGGAAACGAGGTTAAATTCGATTCATTTTTATAATTATTTTACTAGTCTGAAACGTGGACCATCCGGCGAAACGATATTATTCAAAGTAACCAGTAGTGGTGGAACAATCCTAGCGGTAGGACTAGTCAATTGTGTGTGTCCCTTATGTGTGTGTTACCCCCCAATCAAGCTGAAACTAATTGAAGCTGCGTGGACCAGCCGGCGAAACGATAAAAAACTTCATACTTGGTAATCACTTCTTCGGACTTGCATTATTTCAAATGTCGTTATTCAAAGTAACCAATAGTGTTGGAACAATCCTAGCGCTGATATTAGTGGAGGCTTGATTAAAATCTAAATCAAAATCAATTTAACAAAATCAATTCAGTGGAAAATCTAAATCAAATCAAAACCAGTTGATGTGGCTAAGTAATTTTTGTTAAATCTTTTTATAGGTTCTCTTTTAAATTAAAAATCGTACGATCAAGAGAGCTCTGAGTAAAGATAAAATCTAAACCAACCAAAAGTCAAATTTAATGCCAAACTTGTATCTTAACTTTTTATATAGGTGCCTTTTAAGATTTGATAATTAGATTGAGGCCTCAATCAAAATCTAGCTGTTGGAAAAATCGTTTCGACTAGACTCTAAAAATCATTAAATGCTTAACCCCTTTTATTTATAGATACCTTTAAGATCTTTCAAGATTAATTAAGTGGCCACTTAAAGTTTGAGACAACTCTGATAACGCTTGAAAACTAAACCACTCTCTCTTTAATCATTTTTATAGGTACCCTGAAGATACATTGACTATAGAGAAGTCAACCTTACTAAGGCATAGTAGCTGAGCTTAATCAAAATATTTCCAAGCCTTTAATCAAAGTAAGAAAGAACCTAAAGCTCTGCCAAAATTTTGAGTACTTTAATTACAGAGAGTGTAACAAACATCACTCATGCTTGAGTGAACTTTTTTTAATGTAAGCCTTTTTAAGAAACAGAACTCTGTTAATAGAACAGCCAATCACAGTAGTTAGACCCTGTCAAATCTTCTAGGGTAGTAATAGTAGTAACTTAAGTTAGCCAAAAATCTTTTAGGGAGCTCTAAGATTTACACTTAGCAACAAGAAGTAAGTTAGTAGTTCGTAGTAGTAGGTAATTTAGTTTTTTGCTTTTGTGATTCTAAACTATAAATGGAAGAATGAATATGAGATTTGGAAATTTAATAAAAAATTATTGATTGTCTTAACTCTTATAGGATGAGTATAGTAGTACACAGTTATAGAGAAACTTACTTCAGGTATCAGTGGTTAGTGCTGAAAGAATTTTTTGTTTTAATTTTTACAAGTCTTAGCAAACCTGAAACCCTGCCAAAATTTTGAGATCTCCAAATCAAGATCACTGTAAGTGTAACAAACATCACCGATGTCTCCTTAGTGATTTTCAAACTCAAGACCCAATTTTCTTAGTGCCAAAGGCCTTGGCTGAGTGGCCAACGATCACGTGTTTGTTTTAGTTAGGTGGCAAGAAGTTTTGAAGAGCAAGAGTAGTTTGATTAGTGCTTTTCATTAGAGTGATCTATAGATAGTAGTTTTAAAGAAAGCCCAATAGAGTGAAATAGACAGTAAAGGATTTTTCCTTGCTCGAATAGTAAGAGTCCAGTAGAACCTGGTCTTAGGTCAACTTACTTAGGGTCTTAGTGGTCAGTGTTGGTAGAGGGATTTTGTTGGGCTGAACTGTGAAGACTGGAAAAGCTGAAACGCTGCCCAAATTTTGAGATTAGCTGGCTGTGATCTATAGACGTAAGTTATGAACATAGAATACTAAAGATGGATAATTGATTTTTTCAACTCAGGTATTAAGAGGCCTATAGATATAAGCTATCATCACACTTACCTAAGGTACAGGTAATCTAAGTTGATAAAGCCCTTTTCACCAAAGTAGGAACAGAAGACAGGAGAACCTGAAATGCTGCCCAAATTTTGAGTTGGGCAAAACCGACATGAGTGTAACAAACATCACTCATTAAACCTTCGGGTTTTTTGAAGACTACCTTAGTTAAGGCTGCTCACTGGATTTTAACTATAGGCTTGGGTTAACTAAGCGTATAGAATACATACTAGACGAGAGGTTCAAGAACTAAAACTGCGGCAGCAGTGGGGTAGGCAGGAAGATAAGAATTGTTGACAGCAGTTAAAGAGCGCTGTCGATTAAAACTTTCGAAATTTAACAATAGATTGGACCTGTAATTCCGCTTATTTATAAATAAATCGGCCAATAGCGTTGAGAATATCTCGATTTAAATTGGATTATTAAAAGATTAGAATTGTTCATAATTAAAAGATAAGAAGGCAAATTTTGAAGAAAATGAAACATGAAATATTCATAACATAAACTTCATTTTTAGGATAACATAGCTTATATTCTGTCAGATAATTTCTAAAGTCCTTCATTTTCTTTTAGAGTTTGGAAAGGAAAATTTTGTAGATTTTCTTTCTTATTAAGTTACTATCAACTTCGTCAATAACATGATAGTTTAATGCTGGAATTACTAACATTAATAATTTTATTATTAAGAATAAAAATATGTCAAGATAATCTACTCTCAATTTTCAAAGGAAAAGAAGTAATAATGATAGTATAGAGGAGTCCAAAGATAGCAGTTGATTATCAAAATAATATTCATAGAACTCAATTATCAGCGATGAGTTCCTGGACTCCAATTCCCTATAAGATATCAAACCCAGCAAAGTGAAGGTGCAGGAGAAGACCATCACAAAGTGGACGCCAGTGGTCTTGGGCAAGCTCTTCCCTAATGTGATTTAGAAGTCCAAGTTCACCTACAGCTCGGGCAAGGTAATCAATGCCGGCGAGGTGCCGCCTCATGTGTCAGAGTTGGCAGGTGGAGTCATTATCAAACTCCCCTCGGAATCAATCGCCGAATACCTGAAAAAGAATGTTGATGTTTGTTACATGCAAGAGGATGATGAGCTGTGTGGGTTCTTGGAGACTTATCTTTAGAGTATTAAATCTGGGAAGGCTGCGGCTTTCAATTAGAAGAAAGCAGGCAATGGAATTGGAACTGCAGGGCCTGACAACTAGCAGAGTATGGTAACTCTGAACCCCGATCTCGCAAAGAACTCTAAAGTCATGCAGAAAATACTTGAGAGTATTGGCAATAAAAAGAGGGCCAAGAATGCAGATAAAAACCCATTCTTAAAGAAGCGAGAGGCCAAGCTGGCCTGTAAGAAATTAGATGCTGTAAGCCTGTACTTTAATGATCACTTGAAGCCCAGGCAGATTGCCAAGAAGTTGAGGATAGGGGTAGACATGGTTTATAGGATAGTTGAGAAGTTCAAGCATGAGATTCAACACACGATTCATGAACCCAAGGCCTTGCAAAAAGTGGGTCGAAAAGGAGTTACTGATAACCCTCTCCTGCTTGATTCGATTCAAAGTTATTTGGAGCTGAATGGTATCTACCAGGTCACTGGTTAGAAGCTGCACAACTATCTCAGAGAGCTATCTGAAAATAACCCTGAGGCCTCAGCTCTCAAAGTGCCTTGCGTAGCAACCTTGAACAAGGTTTTGAAAGAGAAATTCCATTTAAGATTTGGGAAGACCCAGGCTGCCAATACCAAGTATCGTGACCCCAGCTATAACGATAAAAGGCTGTGGATAAGTCGCCTGCTTTCGCAGTTCCTACTTGAGGATGCGGTGATCATTTCAGTGGATGAAAGCAACTTTAGGTCTGACTCGATGCCCCCAAAGTAGTGGGCTTTCAATATCAATGATATGTATCGACAAAGCAAAAGTCAATCACGACTGTAACAAACATCACCTGCTGGCAACCCCATTCTGGTGGGCGATTCCAAACTTTTGTATGGCCAATAATTGCTTGGTAGGTTTTAGGATTATAGTGCCAGTGACTAGGAAGTGATTGGCGACTCTGCTTTACCAAATTTTAGGATAACCCCTATAAATATCGCCCCTGAGCCATCTAATCCTAAGTTGCAAAATTCTCCAATTTAAGCCTCAAAATCTCGAAAATCGCAAGTTGAAAGTGAGGCTTCAAAATCCTAAAAATCGTAAGCATTTCATCATAATTCAATCAAAACTTTCATAGAAAAGCCTGGAACTTTTCAAGTAAAATTCAGCATAAGGGAGGTTAGGAATCTGAAAAATTAGAGGCCTCGATCTTGGGTAAGAGGACGCCTGCAAAATCAAAAAAAGTCTTGAAATCCAGCAGCCTGGGTTCTTCAAGTATTGATTCGAAAAACGTAATTTTCTTGGATTTATATTGTTTAGAAAAATTCGAGATTTTAGGTTTGGACCTCTCTATAATAAACTCCAGCTTATAAATCAAAAGCAACTCTGAAGAAAGATCTTTCCCCAATTCCTGAAGTGCCAGAGAGCCTGAACCAGTAGTTGAGCTTGACAAAATACTTTCAGAATTTCAGGATCGCAAGCTCGGTCAAGTCAGTGGTTTCGGAGGATCTGCCGGCGAAGAAATTGAGGAGTGGGTTCACTCTAGTCCTGGATCGAATTGCCAAGTTGAAGTTGTCAAGCTCGAGGAAGAAATCGGTTGACTTGGTGGGAGACAAACAAAAGGAGAATCGGTTTGGCATCACTCCTAAAAAGCTAAGGCTGTCCTAGAATGTGAGCAGCGCATCTATAGACCAACTCAGCGAGAGTCGAGGTAAGATTTGCTATTGATTGAAAATGGAAATATAGGCTTCAACTTGAAGGAAGAGAGCGAAAAGTATGAGCGTGATATACAGAGCATCCAAGACTACTTTGATGACAAACAGGAAGCCTCCAAGTTTAAAAGCATTGCAGAATACCAGAGTGAAATGAAGCAAAATCTAGGTAGTTATGGCATGAAGGTGAGGGAGCTTTCGATCTAGAAGAGCCCCAATAAGAGGCAGCAGTTCTCGATGTCATTTATAGCGGCCATATCTCAAGACCGAATCCTCTCAAGTCAAATCATAGAGGGCGCTTTCGACTCCTCCCTCTTCGAGAATTTCATCTATCATACCTTGCGAAGTGTGAGAACGGACAAAGATCTCAACTCTAAGTAGGTGGTACTCTTGATGGATAACGCTGTCATTCATAAGTATTCAGAGATGCTCGAGACAGCCAGGAAGTTCAAGGTGAATGTTCTATTCAATGCCGAGTATTCGCCCTGGTTGAATCCTATAGAGTAGCTCTTCTCGTTCGTCAAGAAGCAACTCAAAGTGGACACAGTAAACTCCAAGTAAGATAATCCCATCTAACATCTCTAGGCAGCAGCTCGTGAAGAGGGTCTCTGAAATCGTACAGAGCTTAAGTGCAGAAGACATTCAAGGCATGTGGGTGTTCAGTATCAAAAAGTGGCTGCACACTCTGCGCTATGGATTTGTCTGATGATGTTTGTTACAGAAGCAATTTGTGTTGCTGAGCCTATTAAAGGGAATCCCCCTTTATAAAAGAGTAATTTATAATACAAGGCTATAATGGTAATAATAATAATCAATCATGGCAATTGCTATCGCACTTTCCCACTTTGTATTTGAGGCAATCTTGACATAAGCTTATGAAAGCAAGCAACCCTTCGAACTGGATTCCGATCGTGCTTCTTTAGATGGAGGTCCACTCAATGCAGGATCTCTCTAATGTATTAGCATGCCAATCACCGCCCTTCCCATTTCAGCTTCTCAAACTGCGATGGATAATGCGAATGACCTTCATACATATGCCCATTACACTTATAAAGCTCCTGTCTAATTAAGCTATGCACTCTATACACTTGGTAATCATACACTGCAAAAAGAACTAATAAAGGGCAATTTATATCATATTTATTCATAATTATCAAACACACTACACTTCAAACGAAAAGAGTTTAGGGGTTTTGATTAATTGGTCGAAAGGGGTTTTGGGGTTTTGAAATATGGTCCAGGGGTTTCTAGGTTATGAAAATGCGTTTTTATATAATAAAGGGGTTTTGATTAATTGGTCGAAAGGGTTTAATATTAAAAGCGTACACATATTAATTAATTATTTATTTTTATTTTCACATTTTCCCATTTCATTTATATTTTAACAATAAAAAAAAAAATTTTATAAATTTTTCAAATAAGTTGAATTGAGAATTTAGTGTAAAATGTCTAAAATCGATATCCTGATTGAAATTAATGACAAAGTGTAATCACAAGGATTGTAAAATTAAAAGAAGTCTACAATCAACATATTTAAATAATTTATTAATTTAATATTTAATGAGTTTGAAATCTCCAAAAAGCCTAGTTCCTCTTAAAATCATTGTGCATAATGTGAATCACCCAAAAATTTAATCAATGACGTGGCGGTTTAAACTAATGACGCACCTGCTATTTAGTACTAAAATAAATTAATTTAATCAATTAAAGATTTAAGATTTAAGTAAATGGAGGCTAAGGATATTAAAGGCCTAGTTACTGACTAGTATTGGACTGAGATCGAGATAAATAACATGACAAAGATGCTTTAACTCTCTACCAACTAATGTAAAGTGAAGATAACGATTTGAATATGAATATGAGTAATTAATCAGGATTTATTGTGTAGATTAGGTCTTTAGCTGCATTTATAGTCTTAATTCCTCTCCATTTGCAGTATTTTAATCATCGCAACTTTCTTAGCTTGTACTGTTCAGAATCATGAAGCCTATTCGCATTTGATACTTCGCATTCCTACTGTCAACGAGAACCGCTTTTTAGGTGCTACTGCTGAAGCCGCCGCCATAGCTAGCCTCAAAGCTGTCTTGCTGGAGATCCTAGACCACTGAGAGACTCCATTATGTTTAGTGGAATTTTAATTATTTTCAGAGATTTAATAAATTAAATTAGGGCAAGTTTGAATTAATACATTTAAGCCTAAAATTAATTAAAACATCTCTAATTAAAATTCTTTATAGATTAAACCTATTAGTATGATTTAAATATCTCAAACATTAAAACTTAAAAAGTTTTAATTGCCCTAATTTAATTTATTAAATCTCTGAAAATAATTAAAATTCCACTAAACATAATGGAGTCTCTCAGTGGTCTAGGATCTCCAGCAAGACAGCTTTGAGGCTAGCTATGGCGGCGGCTTCAGCAGTAGCACCTAAAAAGCGGTTCTCGTTGACAGTAGGAATGCGAAGTATCAAATGCGAATAGGCTTCATGATTCTGAACAGTACAAGCTAAGAAAGTTGCGATGATTAAAATACTGCAAATGGAGAGGAATTAAGACTATAAATGCAGCTAAAGACCTAATCTACACAATAAATCCTGATTAATTACTCATATTCATATTCAAATCGTTATCTTCACTTTATATGAGGTGCTTGATTTCGAATAAAGACAAGACTGGCAAACTTTCTCCTAAAGCCTTACAAAAGACATACTAAAAATTCCAATCATATACTAAAGCCTAGTCTGTTGGAGCAGACTTGATGAGACAAAAATTCTTCAAGTTATAAAAAATGAAGATTCTGAGACCGAACCACCGAATAAGTGGTTCCAACTAAAAACCAATACCCCTTAATAACGTGGCTACGTGCCACAAGGAGTAGGTATTATAAACAATGACCCAGAAGCATATAAGTTCCTAATGTACCTAGATTAACTTCTTATCTTGTCAGATGGAAATTTGAGACCTATAATTCTCTAATCTCTAACCTTCGTATTGGGCATAATCTTTAACTTAGTTGAAGAAGAAGAACATCAACAACTCACGGACCTAATGAATGAACTCACATCGAAAACAATAGAGCAAACAAAGAGATCAGAGATAATCCACGAAGAAGACCTTAAGAAATACTATAGGTTCAACTAAGAAATTAGTGGATTGGTCGAACAAGACAAAGTCTAACCAGATTAATAAAAAGAGCTAGTACCTTATATATAATACTTTCATAATTAAAACAAATTTTTATATTATAAATAAGCGATAAATGGTAATTAGACAGAGAGGTCTAAAAAGATAAGGCACAGATACTACTGTTATTTGCATTTCGTAGAGACTAATCATGCACCGATGCTTTTCCAAGTTCCCAAAAGCTGAAGCACCACCGCTCGCAATTCTGGTCTCCACTACATCGTACTTAAATATGATCGTCACTTCAGGGAGGATTGGCCCACTCAAATATCACAGCATAAGGTTTTACGCAGAGTTGCTAGCAATATATAGGTACTTGAGCTGCCGAGATGTGACAAGGAGAGTAAATTTTATACAAAAAGATTTAGCCTAGATCTTTTTGGATGCTGGCAGTCCTGTTACTAATATTACTCGTTTCCCAAAAGAGTATCACGGGTCACGGAATACTGATACTCCCGTGAGTAACTTGCACATGAGATACTAAGTAGCCTAGTCAAGAGATATTCCTGGGATTCTCCATGCAGACCACAAAGGCAAGTTAATGTCTCTAAACACTTTTGCCGGTGTATAGAGATACTCCCGGTATCGTAACTAGTTACGAAGTCTGTGTAACTAGTTACAGCACCTGAGACAATTTGGGAAACTAAGATTAGAAATTTTTGAATACACCTGCTCATCCGGGATGCTACTTCGAATGCATCGGGACAATAGGGCCTCGAGATTTGCATGGAGGAATCAATCACAGATGTAGCTCACTTGCCTGGCATGATTGCGAATAGAGTGGCTCTCAATATTAAAAGTGTGATATGATTTAATTAAATATATATTTTTGCAAACTAACTATTCACTGTACTGTGATTCTCTACTCAAAGCAATAAATACTTTATATAAAATAATTGTTAAATTAAAAAATAACTTATTTAAGAATATTTAAATGATAACATTTCAACTAAAGCACAATTTTAATTAATTTCTTGTTAAAACTACTATTGCTATACTTAGAGATATTTAAGGGGACATATAAGTCTCAATCAATTTAATTTATATTAAATGTAAATTTATATATACTGTATAGTTTTTATTATTTTATATAAAGTATTTATTGCTTTGAGTAGAGAATCACAGTACAGTGAATAGTTAGTTTGCAAAAATATATATTTAATTAAATCATATCACACTTTTAATATTGAGAGCCACTCTATTCGCAATCATGCCAGGCAAGTGAGCTACATCTGTGATTGATTCCTCCATGCAAATCTCGAGGCCCTATTGTCCCGATGCATTCGAAGTAGCATCCCGGATGAGCAGGTGTATTCAAAAATTTCTAATCTTAGTTTCCCAAATTGTCTCAGGTGCTGTAACTTGTTACACAGACTTCGTAACTAGTTACGATACCGGGAGTATCTCTATACACCGGCAAAAGTGTCTAGAGACATTAACTTGCCTTTGTGGTCTGCATGGAGAATCCCAGGAATATCTCTTGACTAGGCTACTTAGTATCTCATGTGCAAGTTACTCACGGGAGTATCAGTATTCCGTGACCCGTGATACTCTTTTGGGAAACGAGTAATATTAGTAACAGGACTGCCAGCATGAAAAAAGATCTAGGCTAAATCTTTTTGTATAAAATTTACTCTCCTTGTCACATCTCGGCAGCTCAAATACCTATATATTGCTAGCAACTCTGCGTAAAACCTAATGCTGTGATATTTGAGTGGGCCAATCCTCCCTGAAGTGACGATCATATTTAAGTACGATGTAGTGGAGACCAGAATTGCGAGCGGTGGTGCTTCAGCTTTTGGGAACTTGGAAAAGCATCGGTGCATGATTAGTCTCTACGAAATGCAATCAACAGTAGTATCTGTGCCTTATCTTTTTAGACCTCTCTGTCTAATTACCATTTATCGCTTATTTATAATATAAAAATTTGTTTTAATTATGAAAGTATTATATTAACATATATTTTAGATCAGGGGTCCCCAGAGACCTCAGTGTGATCACATTATTATTATTATTATTATTTAATATTTAATTTTTGGTGATTTTCAAAATGAAAAACCGTTTTTATTTGGGCTTTTAAAATATCGTTAAGATTAAGAAAACTTAAATTTTGATATAATGATCTTTGACATCAAGAAAATAATCCTGGTTTTTTTGTTAACTAGATTTAAAGAGTGAAGAGTTTTTTAAATGGAATATTCTCTAATAATCGTAGAACTATCATTTTATCTGGGACAAAACTATGTGGATTTTAGAGAAGTAAAACTTTGATTTCAGAATTAACTTTTGAATAATATAATTAATTTATTCTACCATCTATTCTTAGTAATTATTCTATTTTGTGATGGAATACTATAATACATTTTTAATAAATTATATTTTAGCAAAGAAATCTTAAGGAGATTATTAGCAAGCTAAAAATAATTATTGCTTAATTAAGTTAAGATTAAACTATAAAAATATATAAAACACCTGTTATATGTTATCATAAAAAATGTCAAAATAAAAAAGGATGTGTTGATAATAGTATATTTATCTATATTAATGTTTATATAAATTAAATAGTTAATAATAAATAAGAATTGAAGCTTTAAAAACATAGCTTCCCTAAAATCAGAATTTTGTCACATTGGTTTCACATAACTATAAAATAAATTCGCAGATATAGTAAAATAATTTGGACAATAATGAAAGGTACAATTAATAAAAAAACAGGGTTAATGCTAAGTAGCTTACTTACTTTTGAGCCCACCTCATATAAACAAAATAAATTAAATATTAATAATTTATTTTGAGTATAAAAGAGTTTTAAAATGCAGATATACATATATTGATTTAAAATGAAATAATATTGAACTTTACTAAAATTGTTGATATATAACATGAAAAAAATAATCAAGTAACTTTATAGAATTCACTAGAATTATTAACTTTTTTATATAAAAATTATTTTAATTAATAGTATAATTTATAAAATAGCAACAGAAAAGATCTTCAGTTTTTTATCTTCAAATGTATAATAAATTAAGTTTATGTTATTCGCTTGATATTTAAAATAAGAAATCGCTAGAAGAGTAGTTTGTTGAATATTTAAATTATGCTTTTTCGCATGAAATACATAAGTATTCAAAATATTGCAAAGTTCTTTTAAATTATTTTTTAAATCTCAATACGAATAAAAATTATTAAATTGATCAAAACTTAAAATATAAAGAAATTATTTTGAGACTATTTATTATATTTTAATATTGTAGGAATACATTCGAAATTGGGAAATTAAAATTAATTAAATTAAATATAAATCAAAATCGTGGCAGTTAAAGTTGGCCAATTTGAACGATCTTGGGCTCATTCGATAGAGAATTCAAAATTAGCTGGACTTTACTATTGGCGGTACTATTTTATCGCATCCCTGGAGCGAGATAACTTCACTTTAATGTGAGGGTATAATTTAATGAATTTAGAGGTGTTTAATTAAAGTCGAGTTATCTCGCTCCAGGGATGCGATAAAATAGTACCGCCAATAGTAAAGTCCAGCTAATTTTGAATTCTCTATCAAATGAGCCCAAGATCGTTTAAATTGGCCAACTTTAACTGCCACGATTTTGATTTATATTTAATTTAATTAATTTTAATTTCCCAATTTCGAATGTATTCCTACAATAATAATTACGTTCAATGATTAGCTACCAAAGACTGTGTAAACTAAACTTTATTTGGTGTTTTAGACGCCAAAATATATCATCAAATTAATCTACTCTTTCAAGTTAATTATCTAAAAAATCAAATTAAGCGAAGCTTTTAATGTCAAAATTTATCATTATTAACAATAAATGTATATAAATAAATATAAATATTCTTATAAATTTAAAACTAATTAAAGCAAGAGAAATAAAAATATCTCTAGAACACCTTGAAAATAGGACTCAAATACTAATTTTATACTTCGTAAGCGATAGTTATAAAAATATTGTATTAAAAAAAGATCTTATTATAAAAATACAATAAAAGTGATAAATATTTCAAGACAAGAATATTCTATTATATTTAAAGAAGATGCAATCTTGAACTTATTGTAAGTAATAAATCTAAAGTAATTATTTTATATAAATTTATCCCAACAGATCACTATCATTAAAAACGAAATAGTTTAACAGAGTAAAATAATATTAAGCAAAGCTATTTGAGAATATTAAAAGTAAAAACCTAAAAAAGTCATACTTTTATCATAGAATAATAGTTTTACAGCTAATAAATAATAAACTTATAAATAAGTTATAACCTCAATACAAGAAGTTTGTTTTAGATAAATTGAATATTTAGTTGTATTATTTAATATTAGCTTAAACATCAATAATATTCATTATACTTAAAGAGAAAGTATTGGAACTAGATTTTTATTGCTACAACCACAAAAATAAATTTTAACATCATTATTTGAAATACACACCAGTTATGTAATCAGAGACCAAATCTTAAATTGTTAATATCATAAGCACTAAATAAAGCCCTTAAAATCAAAATTATATAGAAAATTTAAATTTAAAATAATTTTTAGAATTAAAATCCACAAAATTATAATCATTATTCCTATATATACTACTGCAATTAATCAATTAACTAAATGGTATTGATTAAGAGATCAACTCCTCATTAATTATCGATTATAGTTAAATAAATTCATAAAGATAAAATAAGAGGAATAACATTAAAAATTAATAAACAAACAATATCATTTATTAAATATGAATCAACTTCAAAGTAAATTAGTCTGGGAAAAAATAAAGTTGTTTGTATTATCGACAAAAGTAAGGCAGTGATGACTTGTAAGGTTAAAATATAGTGATTATAAATCTTTAGACATTTTTTTTGTAAAATTAAAACAGCTTATAACGCAAGACTACTAAAAGAAGAATGGCAGCCTCAGCATAAAAAGTTATGTTTCATACCTCTATAAGTTTTGAAAAGAAGACTAAAAGACATTTTTTAAAAATGCAAATTGATCTAAATTTAGCTTTAAGACAATTTTATTCAGATATCCTCATTCTTTAATAAATATGAAAGAAGTAGCTAGGTCCACAATAAGTAAAAAAATAATTTATTCATAATTATCAAGTAAAAATTATTATCCAAATAAAACTATAAAATATTTAGAGTTTTATTTTGATAATAATACTTATTAAAATTCCAGAATCCTAGTACTTATAAATATCTCTAAGCAAATTCTAAGTTGAACACTTAAGTATGATATAAAGCATCTATAAATGTAATTTTAATCATTTCAATAATCTCAATGTCAAATTAATAGAGATTTAAATAAAATAGATCACAAAATAATTAATTTTCTAGATTTCTTAAAAGGTTAGAATGCTGAATTCTCATAAGCAAGTTAAACCTATAATTAAATAAAATAAATTAAATCATTAAACTTTTTAAAATGCTTATGGTAGAATAGAAAATTGTTTCGCAAAGCTAAAGTTTATTTGAAAATTCAAGATACGTAAGCCATGTAAGTCTTGATTTATAGTCATATTTCCATAATCTCAATCAAAGAATTGATTATATTCCCTTATAGGCATAATTAAAAATGCGATTTGACTAAAAATAAATGATTAGAAATGAGAATATAAAATTTACAATAATCAAATTCATTAATATATTAAAGTTGTGTATTTTCAAATGCTTAATTAGCTAGAGTTATTGAAATAATTATTTAGAACATAAATTCAAAAGTATTTGTTGAGACTTTGAAAACATAAAATCATTTTCTAAATTTAAACTGATTAAACTAATTCAATCAAATATCTAATCAATTAATTTACAATTGAAAAAATGAATGGCTTTTGTTAAAAATTAAATAGAAATTATTTTAATTTGTTTAAAATACATTTTATTTTGCAAATCATATTTTTGTAAAATATTAACCAAATTGATAGTATTTCTATATGATAGACATCTTTCAATTAAAAAGCAAAAATTGATAATATTATATATAATAATAAATTTTCAAGTTTTAACAATCTAATCATTACAAGGAACTTTAATCATGCAAATAGCAATATGGTTTAATAATATTGAACGAGGATCATGATCTGAAAGCCACATTCTTAAATCTATGATTCAAAATTAATAGAGCATAAAATTAAAGCTTTAAATTATAAATTAGTTTGACAAGAATAATTGTTTAACATAGTCACTAAAATAATAGTTGTGGAGCAATCATATAGGGAGCATTACTAAATCTATAAAATGCATAATAAAGTGACTGGATTGTTCAACTTGAAATAGTATTTTACTCATTTTAGCATGATAAAATCTTACTGATAGAGCTATATTCAAATAAGCAACTTGAATTTACATAGAAAAAATCTGCAGTTCAATTTACTCAATACCATCTTAGAGTTAATAAAAACTAGATGACAGTGATTTACATAAATGTATGGCTACACGTATTTACTTTATTGATGATTAAAACAAGTTCTACTTAAAGGGTTGAGCAGAAGTATTTAGAACAAAATTAGTTTGGATTTTAATTTAAGAATGTTAAAAGATGTACCAAAACTATATTACAAATCACATAGAAAAAAAGAATTATTGAGAGAATTAGTAAAAATAAAATTTTCAATTAATTTAGCTTTTTAATATTTGATTATATTTTATCAGAGAGGCATCAACAATTGAGCTTTATATAAAAGAACAAAAAGAGTTCTCCTATTTTGAATGATGCCATAATTAATTCTTTAATTAAATTTAAATAAAGATAACTTCATCTTACTTAGTGTCATATTAAATTAGAATTACTTGGCCTTGAGAATAATCTTTGCAGGCAAATTTAGGTAGACTTGGTTTTATAAAATCTTTTTTATCTTAAATTATAGAACTTACATTTGATAACATACAGAATGAAAATTTGATTGAAATAATCAGAAACCCTTCAAGAAACAGAATTGCAATGCAGATAAATTATACTCGGAAAAATTTACACATTAAAACTACTGAAAAATATGAAAGAATATAGTATTTTACGACAGCCGAAATAGAATATAGCCTAAACTAAAATATAAGAACTGTCCGACATAAATCTAAAAATAGAAATATACATTTTGGTATGTAATTAATTGTATGAGTTAATAATTATGTGTAATCAAGTTAAATAACTTAATTAACTTAGAGAAGGATCTCAGAGTCAGAATATAATATAGAAATACAATATAAGCAATCTAATAAGTATATTAGAAAAGCTGTAAGAAATTAGGTTTGTTAATTGAAAGTTAATAGTATTCATGAAGATTTGAAAACTAAATAAGAATTTTAATTAATAAAAGCCTTACTAATTGTAAAAATAAATCTTATATCTAGAACTAATAAGGGATAACTTAAATTGCTTTTATAACATGGGTATAGTTTTGTTTATTAATTATGGGAATAAAATCTATCAAATTCATAATTATGATTATTAAAGTCCCTTCATATAATATTTAAAAGATAGAATTAGATGAATATGCAAATCGGGGGAACTCTAAGTCTAAATTAATAAGCTATCAAATTTTAGTAAAATGGATAAGACAAATAATTACGATTTTCTGGAGATTAGTGGTATCTGTCTTAAATAATTACTATTTCAAAAATAAACTTAAAAAAATATGTGCAGAGCATAGATGTTCAAGATGCTTTATAGCCTAAGAAATTTAAAGACAAATTTTAGCAATGAATTGTACTAAAGATAAAAATAGTTCATTTTAGAGTTTAGAATATATTTATTGAATTAAATCAAAATTAATCATTATTTTACTTATTTGGTTGATTGGAATTCATCTAAGCATGAAGCCTGTGAAAGAATTATTTAACATTGATTAAAATTAATTAATTTCATAAACTAGAATTTTCACCATAAATTAAAGTTAAATTTTCATTATATCTTTTTAATCAAATAACTTAAGCTCTAAAATTGATAAGCTAGTAGATTTATAAATTGTAAAAGCAAGAGATTTCATTAATTTATTACAAAATATGATCTCATAAATTTATTGAATTTCATGGTTGTTAAGAGCCCCTCAAATAAAAACTTAGTCATGTGTTGATTTATACAAATTCATTAATTCAGATTAACAAAAAGAGCAATATTAAATGATAAAACAAGTAGCTTTATAAATAAATTTAGCCTAGGAAAATATGATAATTTAAAAATGTAGAGAGTTTTTCTTGATAATGATATTGGTTGCGATTTAGAAAACTTAGGTAAAGTCTAAAGAATAAGATAAGGCGTATTAATTAGAGCAAACATCTTATAAATTTATCAATTGTTAAATTTTTTCTTCTAAAATATTATAATATATTACATTTCTGTGTAAGTTAATTATCCAATCAATAATAGCAGATATGAAAACTATTAATCAACAAGTGATAATGGCAGAGTTAGGGAATTAATTTTTGGAATGACTAATTAATTTAACGAAAAGTAAGAGCAGAGAAATTTGATTCATAATTGAATATCAGACAATTAACTTTAGGATATTGATAAGGAAGTTAAAATCTCAAACTATTTTCTATTTATGTACTTTATATTTTAAATAAACACTCTGATTCCTATTTCTTTTAATTTTAATTTATTTAGTTTTAGATTAATTACATTATAATAATTCCAATGAAACATTTATGACTCCAATAAGTCTAAATAAATCATATGTAATGAGCTAGATAATATACTTGTAATAACTTACTTTGTTTATTTTATTCTTCAATAAAAATGCTAATTCATAGACTATTAAAATATTTTTGTAATTTTAAAGCCATTAAAATATGGAAAAATATAAACTTAAAAGAAAGCAATATTCATTAACTTGCATAATAATTTTGAAAGTCTGCTCTTATGTATGGAGGCATTTGTATTCTTTTTATTTACTGATTGGTATATAGTTAGATAAACCATTAATTAATTTAATAGTGTAATTTAAAATAAAAATTATTATAGGAATAAATAAATGCATAAAAACTTTTTAATTACAATTGATATAAAGCGAGATAGAATAATTAGCAGAAGTGTATTTTAGTTATTACACAGAAGCTTGCAAATATTAAACGAAAATAATATTATTTGCTGTAGATATTAATTGATAAATTTAAGACAAAAATAATTTATCAATTTTATACTTTTATAAGTTATGACTATGATTATGACGTTATGGATAAAAATAAAATAATATGTTGTGCTAAAATAAATAGTTTTGTCAATTACATCCTAATTTTTTAGGGAAATTCAACTCATTTTACTAATTTTTCACCTACCAATCACATGTCTCCTAGAGGAAAATTATCATGAATACACTATCCTTTGATCGATTTGAGCAAGGTTTGTCTTCGAAAAATTGGATGAAGAATTAGAGCAACTTGGAACTGAGAAATTAATGCTTTTGTTGCAGATATCTGAGAACAAATTGTGAACCACCTTCAAATTCTAACACCGCCAAAGCATATCAATAATTTTTTATGTTAAGATTCGATGTCAGACTCATAAAATATTCAATCATATATAAGATGGCTTGGCCTTAACATATTCACAATAGATAAAATCTAATACTTTATTTGTACTATCTTATGGACTGATGGAGGAAAAAGATTGTTGAGGCTGAGATAAATGATGAGAAAGACGAGGAGGAACATGAGGAATATGGGAAAGTGATGGTGGAGGTGATGATGGTGCTCCTGTTGTTGAAATATTAGCTAAGTTAATAGCAGCAATAAGTGAAAAGTTGTAGCAGCAATATTGAAGATTGTGAAAAAGAGGTATTAAGTGCTGACATAATCAGAGTTATTTCCAGTAACTTTTTGAAACGAACTGCCCCAACATCTTTACTAGAAGATCTTTAAACGAGAAAGTCGTAATTTCGTTTGGAAAATGTGATAGCAGGTGGCTGGTTCATAGGAATACCATTATAGGCATTATATTCAAATATTTATTTAAAATTTAAATATTCACTAGGAATAAAAAGCTAATCATGTGACAAAAAATAGTTTATCATTTTTCATATCACAGCTCAAATTTTAATTTTTTTAAAAATTTAATCTAAAGAGTATTCAATTTACGCTATTACCACCCCTTCTATTTTAATTTTTTTAAAAATTTAATCTAAAGAGTATTCAATTTACGCTATTACCACCCCTTCTCTATTTATCGCATTAATATATTTAAAATTATAATAATTTAATAATATTTCTAGAAGTGCTTCTTCTTATGTTTGTAAAACTGACATCCTCGTAAATTTAATTACTAAATTGCATAGAAATTTGTTTACTATTTAAACATTTATAATATAATTATAAATGTTTAAATAAAAACATATTTATTCATGTCTAATCTATACTTTTTTCCTACATAATTTCTCTCAAATTGAAAGCTACACTATTCCCTGAGATATTAAATTTTAAAAAACACTGTCCCAATAGTTGCAGAGCAAGCTGTTTACCATGAGAGCTCCTTCAGTTTAACTATTGTGGATTTTAATAAATTCTATTTTGAGTTATGTTTAGTATTTTGAGTTTATATATCGGATTAAAAAGTGGCAATGTCATTTTGGGGCATATGTAAGATACATCCCCAAAGCTAGAAAATTCTCTTATATATAAATTCTTTTCTATTTTATATATTTTTGGGTGTTAAATAAAATGATGGTGTCTAAAACTCATCAAAGCTTCTTCTCAATTATATTACTCTACTTAAATCCTTAAAGCTATAATTTATAAAGTTTCTTGAGTATTAAAATATTAGCTGATCTTATTTCATTGTGAATATTGCTTATGGAGTATAGCTCAATAATGGCTCTGAATATTTTCAAAGTATTAATTATTTTTGGATTGAAATTAGATTTTATCATTTTACAAAAATTTTTCAAGTTATTACCATTTGTTTTGATTTCTATAGTTACTTAATTTTTTGAAATAGACAACTCCTCTAATTTAGCGAATCTACTCATATATTTCTAAACTTCGCATTATAAATTATCTGTATGCACATATCAAATACCAGCTAATTTCTCTACCAAAGCTGAGATTCTTAATGCAAAAATTACTTAAAGTTTGTTTAAAAATAATTTTTCGTAATCTACACCTAATTTGACTTTGATTTGTAACTTTTACTGCAATATTCATTCTCCCAAAATGTAAGACAGATTAATATTTCTGGATTGATGCATGAGAAGTTTCTCAACTAATGCTGCTCAATTTTTTAAATTTGTTAAAATAATGTATTTTTATAATCTCCACTCTACTTGCACTATTTTTATTTGAGGTATCTATTTATCATATTATGAATTCTCCGTTTTGAATCATAGAGACATATTCCAATTTAATTAAGTTTTCCCCTATTACTACTAAGAGATCTAGAGGATAACGAAGTTTAAATAAGTGGGCTGTCTTAAGGGCTTTCTATATATAATTCAGAAAAAACTCGCATATTTCTGAATCAAACTTTTATATCTTATTGTTTGTTGCCAAACTTTCTCTTTCTATTTATTGTAATTCCTGATAGTTCTCCCTCATACCTAAAATTCGCACTTTAAAATTAGCAACTTTTTATTTTCTCTCCCAGCATTTATAGCATTTTAAATCATAAATTTCTTGTTTATTTTGCTAGCACATCAAATATCTGAAAAGAGTATAAAAAGAACATTAATGAGATTTTAATATGGTTTTGTTGGAACTTGTTTGTTCTGATCTTCTTACTTTTTCAAATTAATTACAATATTTTTTGCAGTTTAACAAACCATTACAGGCACTTTAATTTTTATTTAATTCATTGAGACCTTGATTTTGTTTACTTGTGTATTCACTGCTTTGTAATAAGTGAATAAGAAATTATTTTAAAACCCCGTTAATCATTTAAGAATGAAGACTGGTATAGTAGTTAAGAACAAATAAAATATAATTTAAATTACTTGCATAAATTATTTAAATTTGGCTAATTATCAAAACCATTGCCTCAATTAATTGTCTCTTTAATATAAACCAATCAGGGTTCGTAAATTTGATTTTAGACTATTTATATCTAATTTAATTTCAATTGATATTAGTTTAATTTTAATGATATTGCTATTAATTCCTAATCCACTCTCTAAATTGACTCTTTTTAGTTATTATAATATCAACTCTTTCCATTTTTATATTATAATTAAATCTAATTATTAGGGACTATCTCTAATAAATGGTAATTTACTATTTTAATAATAATAGATCAATGAACTTGGTTATAATATCTTCATTAGCACACCTAATTTTAATTGCTCTATCTATTTATTTTAATCAATTATATTTTTTAAGACTTAATGTCATTTTTCTAGCAATATCTATAAATCAATACTTATCCCAGTCAGTTTAAAAAAAAACAATATTTTCCTTAAAGCTACTTATCATTAGAAGTAAATGCAATAAATAAATTATGATAACTATCAAAACGGAAATCAAGCATATAATATAGAAATTTGAATTAAAAAAAAATTAAAAAAAATATAAAATCAAAGCAATGGTATAGCTCAGCCCAGATGAATTCAGGAATTAAATTTGCTATTAAGCATATTTGTACCACTTTTCATTAACCAAGGTAATTATATCTGATATCAGCCTCAAATTCAAATTAATTCTTCTTCCCTAAAATAAACTATACATGTATATCAAAGAATTTCAATAATTTTTTATCGTTTAGGGAAAGAACAAGTTTCTTGTATCTCATGCAAGATAGTAGCCTTATTTTTATATACAAAAAACAGTAAAGATTGACAAAATAAAAAATGTGATCAAAGGGATAGCCTTGGAAAAAAAACCAAATGTCAGGATGTCAAAACCTCTAAGTGGCTAATAAGTTAACCCAATGAGTGTTAAGTTTTCGTAAATTCAAAATTCTAGTAATTATAAGCCATAATTAAATATTTAGACAAATAATCTCAACTAATACAATGTTTCAACCTACAAATCTCTTTCCGTGATGTGCTATAAGTCTAAATTGGATTATTATATTTGTACAATTAGTTATTTTATCTAAATTCTATTATTATTTAAAAATATAAAAGTTATTTTTATATTAAAGTTAATTAGCGCACATCTTTTCTAAATTCTGTTAAGTTAAGGCATCAAGCGAAAGTTGAAAGCAATTAGAATTTTATTTACTAAGCAAAGCCACAATTTCATTATTTCGAAATCTCTCTCTCCTGGAACTGTTATTAATCTGCTCTTTACAGAACACTGCCTTATTAATATAAATAATTTTCTAATTTCAATCTAGGTAGTGTGACACCTACCTGCTAAGTTCAGATATTTAAGTTATGGTTTTCCAATTTTATAACTTAAGCCTTTTAAGCTGCATCTATTATTATTATTTATAGACAATTCTTAAATAAGAAAAGAAAAATTTCAGTTCAGGTCATTATCGAAGAATTTATAAAACCTTTCTTTGGAGGAGTACGAATACTACATTTAGAGAGTATAAGAAGAGCTAATGATAAATCCTATGTGATTTTGCAAAAAACTTATTGCATTATTTGGCAAAGCTTCTATATTTATTCTTCTTCATGTAAGGTGATAAGTAAGAAATTAACATTTAAATATCGAGCACCTTTTGATAGTTTAGAAATGTTTCAGAAAATGGTGCAAGTTATCAAATTTTTAAAATTCAAATTTTATTAAGAATATAAGAATCAGCATTTTACCATAATTTTTATTGAAAAAGAGCAACTTATTGTGATAAACTATAACTATTAAATTAATGTTATAATTATAATTAAAGTACTAATAGGGCAATTTAATTATTTTGTGGATTTTAACACAAAAGTGGTAAAATTTGAGATGGGATTACTTATTATATTTAATTGATATGACCAAAATTATGAAATGTTCATTCCTGACAAATGTTGAATTTTTACTTTATTAATGGAAATTTTTTATAATTGCCTTTAAGAATTAATTCATTAAAAATTGCGCTCAAATTAATTGATTTGGTAGGCAATATGAACAATTAATGAGAAAGTTATTTCGAAAAATAGTAAGACGACTTTTAGTGTTAATTTTTCTTTAATCATTTGCATAATCTCTATCTTTATAGTCATCATAATTGATTATGCGATACTTGGGATCAGTGCTCATATCTAGTCTCATCACTAAATCTAATGCTGTCATAATTTATGATAAGTAGCTGCTAGCTCAGGCACACATTGATTAAATACGGTTGATAGGAGGACTCTAAGTTTGTACGACACTAAATTTTATTAGTTTTATAATAATCTAAATCAGGGCTTATCTTCATTTATAAATATCAGCATAAAATTAATTGAGACTTGTTAATAGAAAAAGTTGTAATCTTGTAAGCTTAGAAAGTATTATTTTGAATGATTTAATTTATTTTTTACAAATATTTTAAATATATATTCCTAAATTGTTATTACTGCTGATGAGGTGAAATTTGAAGCTAAAAAACGTCACCAATCTCAAGGAATGCATATTAATAAGGAAAATGACTATGAAGACGGAGATTCTGCATATGACGAAACAATTAAGATAAGGGTACAGTCTTGCTAATATCTATCTAACTAAATTGTCAATTAATTATTCATGCTGCTGTCTATCAAATCACTTTAATCTCTTAATTTTTTATTAAAAATTTACTATACTATGAATTATTAAAAACATTCCAAAAATAATTGGAAGCAAATAATAATTTATTATATATGATTTGATTAACTTTAATAAATCTATCATTTTAATACAGGCATGCTATGCTCATTTAAATTAAATAAAGACTATAATATCAATTTTAAATTACTTTATCAGCTAATTAAGCAAATTTGTATGCTACCAATCTTAATAATACTCAATAGTATACTAAAATCAGAATTAATTAATAGGGAATTAATAAGAAAATATTATTTAATAAGGTATATTTGGGGAAATTATATCAACTCACAGAAACTACTCAAGCATTGAATAAATGTAATAATAAGTTGATATAGAGAGAGTAGAGCAAACACATTAGATTGCTTAAATAAATAATTTATTATTTAAATAAGGTCAGTATTAGCTTTAAAAAATGTATTTTATATTCATTATTATTATTACATATTATAGGAGGTGTATTATTTAATAGAATATAAATAATCAAAAATCAATTAAAAATTATGGTTTAAACAATTTTAATTTTTAAGTAATCATAAAATTAGAAAAATTGGGTGTATTTTTAAAAAAATGATTTAAAATAATTCTAAAACCCTAGTTTTTTTTAGATAATTATCGTCATTATTCATATTTAATAAATAGGATTGAGTATAAAAATCTTCTATATAGTTGCTGAGCTAAATTCTAATTGATAAATTATAAATACTAGGAGGACTTATTAAATTATTCATCAATTTTTTTATCAATTAATTTGAAAAAGGTTATATTTTATTACCAATTAAACAAAGGGTTATTTATAATACTTTATATTTTAATGATTTGTCAATCTCAGAAATTGCAGAAGTAATTAAATATTTCATAAATTATTTCTAAATTTTATTAAAAAATTTTTGTGGAATTAAAAATCTTAAAATTAAAGAATTCCTTTGATAGTGATTAATTAGCTAGAATAAAGATAGTTATCTAGAGGGAAAAAATTCTAAAGCTTAAAAGATGCCATGTTCTAAAAAATAAATTTATTAATCGGCAACTGTGTAATAAAGTTGAGAGTTTCTTTTAATAGCCCAGTCAAAGAGTGTATTCTTATAAAGGTAAATGGTTATTTTATAAGAAAGAGGAAACATTTTGCAGAGCAACAACACATGCCTTTACCAAATAAATTAAGCATCTTGAAAATTTCAATTTTATATTTTTATTGTCAAAATATAAGTAAGCTGATCTAAGATTATACAAACATTAAGCATTGATTTCTTTAAAGCTTAATCATTTCGAAATTAATTTTGTCATCAGCTAAATAAGTAAAGAATACAAATATATCTCGATCTTAGTCAGTAAACATGCATATCCTTTTGTAAGTTGCAACTTTACTGTAAAATTTAGAATCTACTTTGAATAACTTCTCAATGACTAAAGGAGTTAAGATTTTGTCTATGAAATTATTAAGATTTCATAACTTTAATCAATAAGAGAATATGTAAATCTTTAAGACTGGGCTATAGATGTATGATATTAAGCAGCATTGCTTCTTTTTAAAAAAATAATTGAGACTTAATTTAATCATAGAATATTGTATTAAGAGTAAAGCTTAACAAAATAAAAAATATATATTTTTTTAATGAGATATTCATATTGGCTTTTATTAAACTTGGATTAAGATATATAAAATTTTGATTTGAAAAATAAACCATTATTCATTTCAAATTTATCTATAATAATTGAATTATTATTTCATGAGTAATCTCAAATTAATTTTATTATTTCACTATTTAACTCTAAATCAAACAATCATTCTAGTCGTGACGTATCAGAATCAAATGACTTGGCAATTTGTGAACGTAGCAGTCGTGAAGATAAAAATTCGACAACAACTAGTCATCCTCAGTATCACCTAGTCCCATAACCAAGATGTTATTACACAGACCCGACTTTACAGATGTGGTCACAAAGCTTGTGAGGTTTAGCTCCGCTGAAGATCGCTGTGAAAAATCTATTAGTTAAATCGCTTGAGAATGTAATCCCTGTCCTTACGACTTTGTAGCTTAGTACCTATTCTAGGAGGAGAAAATATCTTATCGTTTCTCCGGTTCTCGTCATCTCATTTTTGAAGGCTAAGCACCACCTTCATCCTGCTACCTATTACCTAGGAAGCCAGATTCGCGCCAGGATGCTCTTCTCTGCAAGGAAACTGTTAATGTAAAGTTCGCTCGAGGAGCGTAGAAATTCACCGGTTGAACCAAGCCGACAGACCCCTCATACAATAAACCTGAGAACCCCTTTCCTACCCTAAGAAGACCTTAGTGTAGTATAAAGCTTTATTAGAAAGTTTCCGCTTAAGCTCACTAAATAATTAACTTTCTAATTTGATAATATATTAACTAAATGAATTTATAATTATTATAAATAATAATAATAATAAGTACCACTTTGAATCTCTGGGGACCCCAGTATTTATATATGTTGATCACATATAAAGAAGTTTAATTAAGAATAATATTATATCTCTAGTCTTAATTTATAGTTTTTCTTGTGTATTTTTTCTTTGCAGTAGTGTTGGTTTTTTAATTTTCTTGTTATCAATCAACTTAAAGAGAAGTGAACTATCTTCTTTCTCTTTGTGGAAAAGATATTAGAAATTATTGATTAAATTAATGTCCAAAATATTAAAAGCTTAGATTTTGTATTAAAAATAATTTGAATTCTGTAAAATAAATTGAAATTAATAATTTATTTATGGAAAAGCTTAATTAAAAAATAGAAAAAATTTATCAAACAGCTATAACGTCTCTTTAAGATCAATCAAATACAACGCCACTACATACCAGAATTACTTTTAGTTATCATAGTAGCCCTTACCTGTGTTTTCTCTGTTCTACCCTCTACCTGTTCTTACCAGTTGCCACTAAAAAATAAAAAAAAAAGTTTAGATATCATTTGTGTAACTTACGTTTTGGAGAATAAAAGAGTAGCTCCATCTTCTTCATCTTAAGTTTTGCTTATCTACATTGTTTATTTCCTATTATTTTTATAATAATTGATGATAAAAAATACTAAAAATCTTGTAGAAATATCGTAGAACTTGCTATGATAAAAATGGAATCACAAAGCCTTATCAATACGTTTAGCAAGGATTTAATTTAAAAGCAATCAATATACAACTTTTCTTATCTCTTAAAATAATATTTATTCTAGTTGATTCTAATTGACAAATTAAATAAAGAATTTTCTAAAAGTTTCAAGAATAAAAGTAAAATTTAATATATTTATTCCTTTTAACATACTTAAATATCACACGATCGATTTTTATAAATTCAATATTATTGTAACTTTGTTGTAAGAAGTTAGTAAATAATTATTTATGATTGATTTAATTAATGTTTAAAATATTTTCAATAAAAAACTTAGAGCATTCGATCCAAAGATAATTCTAACTTTCTTTGGGCTTTTTTAACTATTACCTAATTCCTTAATTATAATCAATCTTTGATGATAATAGATAAGAATTGAAAATATGAATTGTTTACTCAAATAAGAGTTGTGAGATTATGCTATAATTATTTTTAAAACTGAGTTTACAAGCTTTGAGCCTGGTTAATTAGCACTATAATTAGACTCAAATTTATTAATAAAATTAAGATTGAAGCTCAGTGGAAGATAGATAGATCTACGATGAATTTGATCAAGAAGAATCCAACTCAGAGAACTCCAGTGGGATTACCTACTACAATGAGGTACAACAAATCCAAGATGAAGACTAGCAATTTAGTGGAAAATCTTAAAATCTCAGCCAGCACACAGCCTACATCATTGGCGTCACAGATATAATTTAGTACTAAATAGAAGGATAATAAGAAATCTCAAATTAAAATTTAGTACTACATATGGATCCAAAAATCTAAATTAATAATTATTAAATTAATTAATACTAATTAGGATCCAACCTACATTCAATGTAGACTATATCCAAGGTGGAACTCTAAAACAGATTTGAAACAAGAGAATCATGCGTCTCAATCTGGATCAACACCATTAACACCTAAATATTCAAAGTGGTCAAATAAATGACATACGCAATTACCGCAGTCTATCAGAAAATCAGATAAGACTTATTAATCAAAATTTTCAAAACAGAAGACGCTCAATTAGGTGAATACATAAAGCAAAAAACAGCATTAATGTTCAACTCTCCCACAGATGTAATAAAATTTATCAGACTTTTAAACGTTGACTTCCTAAAGAACGTCAGCGCCAACGAAGCATCCTGTATATTAATTGATGCTGATTTTCACGCACACCTCAACAAAGTAGAAATACACGTCATATGCTTACAAAAGCATGCATACTTCCTAAAAAGTGATATAGTCTAACTCATAACCACTAGACTTAAACTTAACTAGCAGAGACTTCTAAAATTCTAAATCTCAGTTAAAAACTTCGATACCTAATTCAAATTTAAAGACCTTGGAGACACAGTGCAGATACTGAACAGCAAAAATTCCAAGGGAAGATAAGGACAGAATAACAGAAAAAGACAAAGAAACAACAAAGGAAGAGGAAGAAAAAGAAGAAGATGAAAGACATAATATACTGGTTAGGAGAGAATCTCTCCAACCACTTAAAAGGCCTTGCTTCTTCCTCACTATCAAGTGATTAAGATCGGGGGTCCTTAGAGACCTCAATATGATCATATTATTATTATTATTATATTATAAAATTTGGCTCATCATGTTAATAAAGAACAACACTTATTTTCCACACTTTGATCTTTATGTAATTACTTGATTCTCTTTTGATTTATCTTTAAGTCTTTTGGGATGATAAGAATTCATTTATGTTATTCTTGAAACATAATTTATAGGGAAAAAGTAGGTATTAATGCAGAAAGAGGAAAATTCATTAACCTCATAGTATATAATTGATTTTGTAATAAATGGGTTTGCTGGCATCTAATGATGACAAATCTCACAGAGAGCAACAAGATAAAGTATAATTATAAAAGATTAAAATTCTTGTAAGTACATTTTTGCCTTTAAGAAACTGAATAAGCAAGTGTTTCTAAATGAACTTTAGAGAAAGCATTCATATCTAATCAGCAAAGGTCTACTCATTTCATCTTACTATAAAATAATATAATATTTTATAGATTATATCAGGATTTAAATTGGATGTATTAATTATAAAATTTAAAGTGAAAAAGTTCCAAAAGATAAAAGTCTAAGCCTATAAGAAATAGAAACAATAGAATTAGGTTAAAAAATATTTGTTAATTTATAGCTATATCTAATTCAAAAAGATTCAAATATCTAGAAATAAATATAATAATAATAATAACAGATATAGTTAAGCACTTTATACAAGAAACTTTAAATTATCTAAAGATAAATGAAAGAAGGTATCCTATTTAATGATCGAGTTAAGGATAATATAAACTTTTATAATCTGGCATCTTGCTTAAATGAAGATATAATTAGACAAAAGGCTTAGACATGATTTACAAAGGGTTTAGGCGAGAAAGCATATAGATCTAGGACAAATTTTAGAAAAAATTAAAAAACTTACTTCACTTTGATAATTACTTTTATTAGAGCTGTTACAATTTAATTTAATATATCAAGAAATAAATTATTCGACAAGGCTTTACATTATAAAATAAATAATAAACTTCAATGTCAAAATAATGTAGACTTATCTATTATAAAATATATTGTTTTCAATAATCCCTCTAAGTGCAGATAGATTTATAACTTTAAAAGAGAGAGAAAGTGAAAGTAAGAGTCTTAATTAAATTGTTAATGCTTAAATTGTAATTGACTTCTTTAATAACTTAAAATAATTATTTATCAATAAAAAGGGAGGTATTTCAATAATAATTTAAAAGCTATTTTCTACGTATTTTACCGAGGAATTGTGAAATTTGAAAAAAATTGAATGCTGAGAATAAAAGGGATGTTGTTTAAGATAATTTTAGCCACCATATATAAAATAGAAACTTATTGAAAGAGATCTATAAAATCAAAAAATCAAGGCTTCTTAGATGGAACCTCTTACTCTCAATTTTTAAGGAAATATTTTTACCAACATTAAACAAAGAATCTTTTTAGAAGTTTATATATTAATTATAAATTAAATTCTCAATAAATGATAAATCTCAGACATTAAATCTATGTTATTAAGAATTAAGATGGAATTTTGGGTTAATAAAAATTAAGTTAAAATTAATTAATATTATTGGCTTAAATTATTTAAATTAATGCTAATTAATATATTCATTTGCTCTATTAATTTTCTTTACCAATCAAAGTGTTTATATTTTGATTTTACTATTATTGTAATTAACTTTTGCCAATATTAATTTAATTCTTGATTAATTTCTATAACTCTCCTATTTAACTCATTAATTAAACATGTAGTATTATAAAACTGAGAAATTAAATGATATAATGAACTACAAAATTTCTAATAATCACGAAATATATTTAAATCTTAATGGAAAAGTTAGCAAATCAAAAATACCCATTAAATCCTTTAGAGAGTTTTGTAATAATTTAGAGTACCATAATATTCAAACAAGACTTATTATTGAAATCTTAAGTAATTTTGGATATAAAATGGGATCTAGAGAAGTAAATAAAGCAATCAATGAACAAAAGAAATATTTTAGAAATAATAAAACAAATAAAAAAGATTTATTCTAGGTAAATTTACATGTCCATCTTGGAATTTGTACATTGGTCATGCTGTTAGGCTAGGATGTTCACTATATGTGATGTAGGTAGATATTAAAAATATAAAATGTATGAGAGTAAAATTCAATGTAATGAGATACATTTAGTCTTTCAGCTAAAAATGCACCAATAAAAATAGGAATAAGTCCTAAAATATAGTCATACAATAAAAGCAATTAAAGAAATGAAAAAACTTCTTTATAGGTTAGTCTTTGAGTTGAATGGGATTTAGAGCTTGAAAGGGTAACTCTAGACCATTTCAAATATTACTAGAAGATAATCGTAGAAAAAGGTTTAGCACATAGAAGAGTTGCTTATGTCAAATGAGATCTTGTTGGTTAAAAGGAAATGACAAATAAACAGAATGACTCGAATTATTAAAAATGACATTCTGTAGCTAAATAGAAAAGAATTCAATGGTTCTTTAAAATAAGGCATTTAGTTGGCAAAATGACTTCTGTCGCTCAATATATCCTGGTTGTGAATAAACTTATATACTTTAAAGATTACTTCAAATTTAAAAAAAAAAAGATTAAGAGGCTGGATTTGTGATAATTTCTTCGTGCTCAAAATTTAATTAAAACTAATACTTAAGAATGAAAATGAGTCTCCTCTTGATATTTTTATTCCTAAGCTTATTCTATATATGGTGTAATATTTCAAGCATCAGCAAATGGTAATCTATTATTCTTGCAAATTTTTTTAAGAAATAATAAAATAAATTAAAGTTCTTATAACAGTTATTTAGACAGATAAGATGAATTGAAAGCAAAAGCAAACGATCTAGATATTTAGATTAAAATTTTATAGACGCAAAAGCTCAACATACATATCTGATGATTATATCCCTACTTATCAAACTTTGGATGTTTTAAAAAAAAATATTCACAAGGACAATTATAGGAGTTCCTTTTCACGATGACAGAGGTAGCTATTTTACTTTCTAAACTAGCATAAAAAATAATCTAGGTTCAAGATGTGGATGGACAAAATGACCTGAAAAGTTGTAAGTTGTCTAATAGTGCTTTAACTAGTTGTGAAAATGGAAAGTAGACTCACAAAAATTAAAGATACAAATTTAAAGTTAAAAATTGGTAAATATATTTTTGATTTCTGACGATTAATTGGCTAGTCAGTATTTATAGATACTACTGTCTTTGATGTATTTTGTGAAACATGTGGAGAATAGGCTGTCCCTGAGAAATATTTTTCAGTATTTGACCAAAGATAGGTGAAATCAACATAAATGTAAATCGAAGTCACCCTCCTATTAGTTTTTGAGATTTTGTGAATATCAGCTGTCCAAAATATAAACAAAAAGAAAAATTGATAAATTAGACACTTTATAGCTCTTCTTGGCGTTTTTAAGATAATTATTAAAAATGATAATCTTGTCTGTGAGGTAACTAGATATTGCATGAAAGCTATTGATTCTAAGTTTTGTGATATCGAAATTAAAATTAGCATTTACTTTATCCAAAAATTAAAATACAAATTTATTTATGAGAATAAAATCTCGTAAATGAGAAAGAAAAGTCTTTTGTTCATGGACATGTGCAAGATGAAAATTTCAAAGAGTTCGTGATTTAAGTATTAATAAGAGAGAAACTTATTAATTTAAGTCAAACAGATAATATTTTTATAGAGTTGAAGTGTGAACTACAAAGTTGATGTTCTAATTGTCACTTTCGATAAGATATCAAACTCTAAAGTAATCGAGTTATTTTTTGATAATTTTGCTATAAAATAAGGAGTTTACAGAATTAGATTGGCTTATAAATTTGGCAAAATCCGAAAAGCGATATTAATTTATATTCTATTACTTCATTGAGTTTAAAATATAATTATTTTATAAATTTAAAATCATTAAATGCTTATTTCTCTTTATTAAGATGAAAGACAACTTAGATATAATATGCAGACTCTCAGAGTATTTACAGCATCAAATGAAAAAAAGATATCTAGTAAATATAAAATAGCTATAATTAATAATCTGGTTAAAAATGCAAACTAACTAGTAGTAAATGATTTAAAATCAAATAAATTTTAACATATCACTGTTTAATACTAAAATCAAACCATCAATCTTAGTCGTGACGTGGACAAATTAGTGACGTGGCAGTCATGAAGTAGAAAACTCCGAAAAAACCATTCTCGCTATTACCTAGTCTTCTCCCAAAATCAAGATGTCATCCTAGTTTGTACCTAGGGACAGAGCTCGTGAGATCCAACTAAAATACAAAAGATGGATAGAACCCCGCCGACTGGTCCCTCATGCGTTGTGCCCAGCAACCCCCACATGCCCTCTATAGGCCTTAGTGTATTAGAAAACTCTATCAATAAGTCCCAAGTGGTTGGTACCACCTAGCAATTAACTTTCTAATTTAATAATATGCAAACTAATTAACTATTATGTAATAAAATTTGGAGACAAGAGTTTCCTTTATGAAATTACTTATTGTTTAAATTGATTTTAAATGATAAAAAGTCATTAATTATTTAATAAAGCAATTTTATAAATTTATATGCTTTCAAAAACTTATACTGTCAAAAAGGATTGACAAAGCTAATGATTCTTGCATATAATATGAAAATATTAAGCTTAAATTATTTATTTATTATTAGGATTTTTAGCGAAAGAAAAGTCTACAAACTTGAAGAAGATATATAATTTTTCTAAGATTTCTAAAGATAAGTATTTGATAAAATAGTAACTCCATTATACATGCTTCAATAAGTTAATTAATTTTGTTGTTGCTATAATAAACTAAAGTCTCCAATAAATATCTTGATAAAAGTATTAAAAAGAATAGAATGAAATATCATTAATTATTATTATTAACAAATTTATTCATAAAATACAAAATAATATGTTGAATGTAAGTTAATCAGATATAAATTCAATTTAATAAAAAATGCTGTTCAAAAAAGCTAGTAAATGATATTATTGAAATGAATCACATACTTAAGATCGATTATTGTTATATTAAATATTTATAATAAAATATGAATAGACTTTATTTAATTGTTAGCTCTCATTGTATCCTCAATTAAATTACTTTACTCTTTATAACTCTAGCTCTTATGCCGGCCTGTACTGCTCATATTGTTAGTCTAATGAAGATTTTTGCTCCTTAGTGCTCGTATTTAGAATCATTTATACTGTTAGATTAATATAGCCTCTTATCTAACTTCATTGATTTTATTTGCATCAATATCACTGCTGGTCAGATATTTTTACTCCAAATTCTATAAATAGTTTAAATTGAAAATAGTTATTAGGCAAGAAAATTGTTTTGTTGCTATTGTTGTAGGGATGGAATATAAGGAAATTAATTTAACTTACTACTCTTAAAAAGGAATAAGTTCAATTTTATATGTATTCGTTAATACATTATTAATAATTACTTGGTAGATAACTAATATATTAAAAAGAGAAATAAAAATTTTTTCCAAGGTACAATTAGATATATCAATCAACTTTATAATACATAATATGACTAATTTAATTAAATTATTAAAACTATTTTTAAAAGTTAAATCGCTTGAGAATCGAAATTCTTCCTTTAAAATTGAAATTCAGTCGTTTTAATATCTGATCAATAGCTTGATATAGCATTTTTGGGTTAAGAAATTATTTTTTAATTAATTTTTAAATAACTCTGAAATGATATCTCTTAGTTTGAGCATTTATAGTTGATGATTATTTCTTAAATTAAGAAGAATCAAAACCCCAAAACTCCTTAATAAGGTTTATAAGTGCTTTGATTTGTTGGGAATTTGTTAGGGGTTAGGGTTATTAATAGTATTGAATGTGAAATATTTAGTAAATGTTCTTAATTTAATCACTCAAAGTGAACTTTTAAATCTTGTGGTAGAGGTCTGAAATTTATTTTGATCATCCACTAATCTATCTACTCAATCGTAATCTCTGTTCTTATGTTTAGCTTGATTACTATTTATTCTGCCATTTATTTCATTGATTGAGGCACTCTTGTCTTGTCAATAAATTGCTTTATTCTATGCTTTGCATCCTTTCGCACCTTGTAGAAAAGTAATCATTTCGAGGCATATCGCACTCTTTTATTATTGCTGCCAGAGCCTACACATCTCACTGAAATTTTCATCTCTCCAGTCTTCTCTTTCTGAGTAGTGCCCTGGAGTTTCCATAATACTGCCAAGTCTTGATACCTCCACTCTCAAAGCTCTGCTGAAATCTATTATTGTCACTCTTAAAGGTGAAAAGTATAACATTATATTCTCAGGCTTCAAATCTCTATGCACAAACCTAATTTTTAAGCTCTTTCACACCTTGAAGAGTTTGCGTTGTTATTAATGCAAGCTACTTATGGTTCCTTTGATCAGCTATGAAATCTCTAAGGGTCATTTCAAAGAGTGGAAGCCTGAAAGCAACAAGATCTCTGCCAAGGAGAACAGCATCTAGCTATATTAAATATTGACACTCTTTAAACTTTGCTTGAGTGAGTACTTGATACTTATCAGTAAATTCCATCTAGAATTTATCGTCACTAGAGAGATACTTGAAAGGATAAATCTTGTAAATATATCGATGATCATTGATAACTTTCTTATCAAAGGAGTCCTCTAGGATTAGGTAGTTCTATAGGGAAGTGTCTAAGACAATTTAAGCGAGTACTAGAATATTCTTGAATTGAATTTTGATCATAATTTTTGTAAGTTCAGATGCGAAGAAGTTGCGTGCCTTCATAACACATTATGCTTCATTAGCCTGTTCAAGTACTACAGGTCGAAGAGATTTTCTTCTATTTCTTTTTGATAGAAGCTTCTTTTAATTCTCTTATTTTCAACTTATATTTCTTTCTTGTGAGCTTCTAAAAGATGCTTCTTTAAATCTCTAGCATGAGTGTATTGTTTATGGCATTCAAAGCAGTCGTACTTTCCATCAATTTTATCATGCTTTAAGTATAAAGTTAGCTTGGCTTCTCTATGCTCCTTCATATGTCTGTACCATCTAGACTTATGAGCAAAATCTCTATAACATAACTCACAAAAATAGACTTCAAGTTCTTCAGTTTGTATAGGTATTTCATTAATCCCTTTCTCCTCCTCTCTGTCTCCCACACACTTCTATGCCATATATTTTCTATTATTAATTTTTATTTTAATAACAGAGACCTTAAGTGATAGTTTTGGTAAATCTTTGACAGCGTTTTGCTTACAGTTATCTCATTTCTATTTATTACCAAAGGAAAGTCTCATTTTGTTTGATGAAAGTGGAGCTGGTTTTCTCAAAAGGTTACCGCTCATATTTAAATTTAAATTTAAAATAATAAAACCTCCTCTTTAACGGAGAGCAAATGAATAAAATTTAAATGCATAGAGCTTTCTTGGAAAGATTTGGTTGTAATAGTGTAAGAAATCGAGAGAAAAGAGACGAATTAGCTTTAGTGATAAAAGAATATGTTACCATTTTTATAATAAATAATAAGTTTATTACAGCACTTACTGGATTAGGAAATGCGCCTAATTATGTACGTAATAAATTATTAATTAAATCTGGAACTTTAACTATAAAAACTGTTATCAATCTTTCTAGTTTGAAACCAGCTCTCTAAACCTTCTCATATCCATCTAAGAGGTTGACCTACATTTAATATTGTAGGAATACATTTGATTTGGGAAAATTATTAATAAATTAATTAATTATATTTTAAATTCGTGGCAGTTAACTTTCATAAAACCTAGGCAATATGGTACTTGTTCGTTAGAGAATTCAAAATCAGCTGGACTTTACTATTGGCGGTACCCTCTATCGCATCACTGGAGCGAGTTAACGCAACTTTAATTTTTAGTGATTTGTTTAGTTGATTTTAATGCCAAAATTAAAGTCGAGTTAACTCGCTTCAGGGATGCGATAGAGGGGTACCGCCAATAGTAAAGTCCAGCTGATTTTGAATTCTCTATTGAACAAGTACCATATTGCCTAGGCTTCAAGAAAGTTAACTGACACGAATTTAAAATATAATTAATTAATTTATTAATAATTTTCCCAAATCAAATGTATTCCTACAATAGAAAGTTCTCATGAGATAAATGATTGAATCAATAAACTTAAATTTGAATATCATTTCTTAGATCTATAAACAAGATATAGTCAATGAATGATGCAATGAAAAGAGTGTAAGCTCAAGAGTTGCTTTCAGGATTCAGAGGCAAGGAGGATTTACACAGCTATCTCATGCAGAAAGGTAAGAAAATTATAGTAAATAATCTTGATTATGTAGTTAGTTTATTTCTACCAACAATGGTGGGAACGAAAATGTCATTACTAAGAGCAATACTCTACAAAGATAAGAAATCTTTTAAAACTTAAGATGTTAAGTTTGCAGAGATTCCAAACATCGTGAAATCTCTTTGACTAGTTTATATGAGGACGCTATGATTGACTCAGAATTTTCGCAGTACCTGCCAACTAAGAAGCAGCTGTCAATTAAACTGCCTGAAAGAAACTATTTCTTTGGCATACTTGCTTCTATAAAAGGAGAATACTTGAAAGAAATAATTTAAGAATCTCATAAAAGAGGCACAGCAGAGCATCTGTTCTGAAGACAAGAACAAATAAGGCATCAAGATAAGTGAACACTGGCTATCAAAGCTGCAAAAGTACCCCCATATATGAGGTTCGATTTAAAGCTTAACTCTTTAGAAAAACCTGTTGCTGCAATGTTCTTGATGAAGGAGCAGAACAAACTTCAAAGAGAGAAAGTACTAAACAAGTATGAAGTTAGCAAGAGACTTTACTCTAACGTTCAGTCACCAGATTAAATGAATAAAGATGCTGAAGCTGGCGGTAAGAGAAGAAACATAGATGGAGGAAGAAAAGAAAGAGAAGCCTTCGTAAACAAAAGAATTTTAAATGCGACTAAAATATTCATTAACTTAAGTCTCGAAACTATTTATAAACATTAACTCTTCCTTCTTTTGTACATATCTAAGCCAACTTATTGTCTACTCTCTTAGCTGAACTTTTAATAATGTCTACTGAATCTATTGGCAGGTCATGCATTAAGTGGTATAGCAGTAGTTTCTTATAGTGCCCCAGTAGAACCCAATTCCATTAAACTATGGACTGTAGGGTACGTTAAACACAGGTCTTATTCGAAGTCTTTCATAACTTTTCTTGATTTCTTTTGTCTTATGAACTGAGAGATTATTAAGGAATAGTATAATCTCTTATTCAGGGTACTTCTCTCTCATCTCCTCTAACTTAATCAGTTAAAATAGTGGCAAAATACGAAATATATAAAATTGCAAATACATCAAAGTTATATAATTAAATTGGGTAAATTTTCAAGCATAACTAAAGTTTAGTATTTTTAAATTTATATAAAAGAAAATATAATATTAATAAATTATTTCTATTCATAATATAAAATGTTTAAACTTAAACATATTAGTTTCAACATAGTATTTCTTAGAATAAGACTATTTAAAAATATTTGTTTTTTTACTTATAAAATTTAATTTTGTTAAAAATGATATTTAATTTTTGCACTTATTGATAATTATAAATATACTATGAAAGTTAATGTTTAATAACTAAAATTTTTAAGATTTGTTACTTATTGGAGTAATATTTTAATAATTTACTCATTGCAATTTATTTGAATAAATTTAATAATTTATTTAACAAAACGATTTTATATTTTTAAAAAGAATATTTTTAAAATTTATAGATTTTATGATTAATTCAATTATATTATTTAATTAATGGGACCAAGTAGTAAAATTATATATTTTTTACTACTTGGTCCCAATAATAATTATAATAATAAATATTTCTCAATATTTTAAAAAAAATAATTATATAAATTATCATTTACTCTCACTTTAGTAATTTTGAATATTTAGAAATTTGCATATTCACGATTTTTCTACTATTTTAACTGAACTAGCATCCTCGCTAATACCTCCAAGGATTGCCATTGTTTATACCTTGACTTTTTAGTCATATACTTCTATGTTACTATGCCTCTTATACCAAGACTTCTAGATGAAAGTGTTGAAGGTAAACACAGCCTCGTCAGCATGAATAAACTTAATATTACTCTATTAGGCTCTCTGCATTTAATTATAAATATAATTTAAGTTGTTGTTGTAAAATGGCTGAGTAAAGTCAATTACTCTCTTGATACGATTGACTGCTTTGTATGAGATACCATTAAGCTTATAAATGTTTGCTATAGATAAACAGATGTCTTAAACTCTTGGAACTGCCGATGAAACATAGTGGCATGTTAATCAAGAGAAAAGTGAGCCAATATCTCAGAGTTTTTTCATTGATGAGATATTCAATATGTCGATTTTGAAATTTAGTCCTTCTCTTAGACTTACTACTAAGCTATTATTGCTTTAATTGCAGAGCAAGTAGACAGTGAGAGCGAACAGTTGAGGGACTACGGCTTAGTAATAGTGCAATAGACTTGAAATTAAGTTTAGGTTTCATTTATTCACTGTATATATATCACATCCATAGCGCATTTAAACAGTAAATCTATGTAAAACAGTAAATCTTTTGTGATAAGTAAGTTGTAAAGTTAAATTCAAATTAAAATTTAACATAGTATTTTAATTATAAAGATTCTAGTTAAAAGTTTAAAGATGAAAAACTTCCTCGTTCTCTTGGGCGTGATAGCCGTGGCTCAAACCGTTGTTAAAGCCGACATCCTCTCAGACTTCGGAAATACTCTCTCTAACTTCAATGCTGCACCTCCTTCATCGACAACTGCTTGCACTGAGGCCTCAGCTTACATTACCAAGATGTTCACCTCAACTGAATACACTGACTCTTAATTCAACCAAGCTGAGTTCTTGTCCCAGCTAGGAGACTTCAACATTAAATTCAACGTACAAATGAATAAATGCAGACGCATCGAGTTAATGCAAGCCTTCGTCAAGAGAGATTCAGTAAAGTTGCAAAGTTCACCATTACTATGGATATATGAAACCACACAATTTGAGCGAAAGCACTGAAGCAGCAGAATTCTTAAGCTGTCTTGACGTATTCTCTATAAAAGAGCTTTCTAGCTACAGAAATTTCCTCTAACATATTAACAGATTAGTTTAACCAGAGCTCTACAAGAACACTGATGAAATTATTGCTGATATATTAGGTGTGGAAGTGTTCAGAACAACTATTGCAGGAAATTTCCTTGTAGGTTTTTATTCAGTGCTCACCAATAGAGTTGTTATCGTACATCCCATGTGCAGTGTTGCTGAGATTAATGAACTCTCAACCTTGCTATAAATTCCACTTTGCACTTGTACCATTAACAGAGGTAGTGATGACGTTGCAAATGATTAGTCGCAAATGATTGAAGTGCTTTTTGTGGCCTCGATACTACAGCAACTGAGCATTCAGCTAATGATGCTGTATTTTAGCTAACAGAAGCAGGAAAGAGTATTTTCAGCGCAGAATACAAGGGAACTCTAATCGATCAACTATCATGATAATTAAGCATATGAAGTGTATATGTATAATTAAGGTATTCAATAAGATGATAATGAATTATTGGTTATATATATTTTTTCAATTTTTATTATTTTCCACTTATACTTTTACTCTTCATCATAAATTGACCCCAATAGCTTGTAACTAGTGTCTCGTATTTAATTAATAATCCCAGCCCCTAACAAATTTCCTACATATCAAAGCATTTATAAACCTCACTAGGGGTTTTGGGGTATTGAATAACTTAATTAAAAGAAGGAAAACATTTGAGATTCTTTTATAGAAAAAATGAAAAACTAGAAAAACTAGAGTTAATACTTAATGCAAAAATAATACAGAGACTACTATCTCAGCAGCGGTGGAACCTGGTAAGCGTTTTCTCCAGACTCCCCTTTAATTGTTTACAGGAAGCAGATCTCTGCGAGCTCTGCGGGGGATACTCCTAGTTCGCTAGGCTCTTATCTCGTATGCATCTCGGTTCAGGGAGATGTGGAATGGGGGGCGAGGTGGTTTTTCGGAGTTTTCTAGTTCACGACTTGCCACGTCATTGATTGCCACGTCAACTCACTTCAGATATGTCTACGTCACGACTAAATGTGATGGTTTAATTTTAGTATTAAACAGTGAATTGATAAATATTTAATTTTGAGTATAACTCGTTAATCAATCAATCAAAAATAATACAGTCATTTGTTTAGATAGATTTAGATTTAAATAAATGAATTATGACAAATAAAATCATTTGGATTGAAGATACAAACCAAGAAAGATTTGTGCGAGCAAAACTGAAAAATTATTAATTATTATATTATAGAAATTAATTTCTTAATTATTAATAAATAAAGTAAAAACATGAATTTATTTATTGTTTGATATTTGTAGCGTAATTTTTATACCATATTTTCAATCAATTTTTCATTTAATGAGTTTATTGAGTAAATTAATGGAATTTTTTGATTTAGATATGCATAAATATTAAAACTTTCTTTAAAACTAATATTATAGTCTTAATGGATATGATATCGATAGGGAAGAAGAGCAATTCTTGATAGATGATCAACAAAAACAAATAGTGATGGGTTTCATGTAGCCTTGTGATTGGCACCACACTTCTATTTTCTTCAATGGTAATGGAAAGATTCGTAGACTATCTGTGAGAAATGCTTAGTTATGGCATCTTTGCCGATATTCATTTAGAGCACTGCAATCATAGAGTCTTAACTTCAAGGAGAAGGCTCTTTGATGGGCTATCACAGCTTGGTATAGAAGTGGCAGAAGAATCAAATTTGAATAGTTCTATGATGTCCTTCTTGACGGGAGTCATTGTTGCCGTCGTAGAAGTTAGTGGGCAGCCACGCATCCGTGAGTGGTATTTCGAGGAGTAAGATATAAGTCGTATTTCACTTTATAATCCTGGTTCTCAACAATCTTTTCGTCGATGCAGCATCAGAATGGTGGGATCTGGAATTTTCCATTATCATCTTCAATGAAGAATCTCTGAGTAATTATCTTGTTCACAATTATCACAGTGATGTATGGCATAGACTTAGAGGAGTTTTAGGTATCATCGACTGCATCCTTGATGTTAGCAATCGGCTATAATCTTATTAAAATCGTGAAAAGGTAATTTTTAAATATTCAAAGTTATATAGATATATTTTTTATTATTATTTTTTAGAATTTGTTTGAAATTTAATTATAAAATAATTACAATGGGCTCAAGTAGCAAAAATTTATTAATTTTACTAATTCGGCCCACTTTATATATTAAATATTATACATTTTATTAATAACATTTTTAATTATAAATTTAATATTTTAAAATACTAAATTACTAATTGATAAAATAATCATGAGGTTTACTCAATTACATTTTTGTGAATAAATTAATTAATTATTACTATATAAAGAAATCAATCTTTAAAACTTTAATTTTGTATAATATAAAAGAATTGGGGGGGGAATTTTCCAGCCCCAAAATTTATATGTACCCAAGGGCGGAAGTTCCCTGCCCCTCTTGGAAGTTTCCTGCCCCTCATAAAATTTATGCATTTTTTATGTATAATTTATTTCGATAATTTTTCTTATTTCCAAATATATTAGGTTTCTTAATTATAATTAATTATACAATCAAATAACTTTGACTATCAATTTTTACATTTTATTTTATCAAGATATTCTATAGCGTTATTGTTTTAAAATCCAATAATTTGCTTAGAGTTTAAGATATATATTTATTAAAATAGTTTTTATTGACAACACATTATATACTATTATTTAAAATTATTTTTAAATATTGTTTATATGAAAGGAAAATCCTAGCCATTAATGATTATTTCTTTTTCCAACAAACTTATTATATAATAATGTAAAATTTTCAGCGATACTAATGAGTTCAGTCTTTATTTAAAACAAATAAAAGATAATATTTTCATTCAAAATATTTAAGAAAATTTATGCGGGGCAGGAAACTTTCCCCCTTAAAAATTTGAATAATAAATTAAATATGAATAAATTTAATGTCATTTTGATCAAATTTTAGTTTCATATTTTTTTGTTTATATATCAAAGATAATTTTTTTCTTAAATATATAATATTCAAATAAATTAACTTTGATAAATTTAGAAAATGAGACAAAATAATTTTTAATTGTTATTAAAGCATTAATTTTTAATTTCTGTAAATTGCTATATTTAAAACTTATCTATAAATATAAACAATCCTACTTATTTATTTATCAATTATGTATTTTCACAATATTATTTTCTATATTTTACAATTATTTTGACTGAATCTTCTTATGTAGAACTTGGTTTCTCACATCATCATCGAGTCCGTCTCTCCAGATGATGAGCTCTCAGGCTTGCTGTCATGTCTATTCTCGAAGCACGCGATTGCTCTTCAAAGATTCCTTGAATTGCTTGCCGTCGATTTCTTGGTCACGCTTCTGGCAAATTTGCTCGATGTAGCACTGGGACATTGTCTTTTTGATGGAGGCTAGAAACCGACAATTGATTGCTAAAATGCATGTCAAACATCGATAACGATAAGGATAGTTTTCAGAAATAGCTCCTTAAAGAAGTGAATGTTGCAGAAGTCGCTAAGTTGGTGTTCATTTGCTTCATACTTTGGTAGCAAAGAAAAGGCTCATCTTTCTGAGTGTTCTTAAGATAAACACTAATGGAGATGATGTTTTGCTATAGCAGCAGCTGCTGTTTTGGGGACATTGACAATAAAAAAGTGATCCAGTAGTCGATGAATTTTTTAAATCTCTAGTCCAAGCTCTAAAGTAAGCATGATATTTACCTTTCCTTGACCAGGATGGGAAGGCCCTCATGCCAATCATCAAACAGACCAACTAAAGCTTTTCGCAAATTTCTAAAAGGAAATCCTTAATGTAAACCAACCTGCGTAATACGATCATCAAAATTAAACTGATTACAATCAGTTGGGGATGCATAGAAATACATTACTAAACAGCGACTAAGGATCCAAACTTAGCCAGTCTTATTAAAGGGGTTTAGATTATCATGGCATAGCTTATAGTTCTAGAGGTATCAGCCAGTAGGAATCTCTTGCGATGCGATGAAATCAGTGCCTCGTAATAGCAGTGGGTGGGAGGCCCTCTTAATCTTGGCAAGTAATATTAGATTTCACTCAATTAGCAACCCTACATGCTGTTGAAGGACAAGCCGTCCTAATATAGTATAATTATACCATTTGCGTTTATAATAGAAAGGACTTTCCCATTTTGATTTTTTAGCCCCATCAGCACACCATGGCATCGTGTAAAAGCATTTAGCAAATCAAGTGGAGAGATCTCTATCCCATGCTTTTTACAGTATCCAAAAAATTATTTTTCACCTGTAAGAGCTATAAAAAGTAGTTATGGTTCTATGCATATGCTATGGTGATATAATTGTCTGATCTGCTCAAGAGATGGCTCATAGACGAGTTCGAGTGCTAAATGGTCGATGATCTTAGGCATCTAAGCTTTCATGATGCCTGATTATATTAAGTCCACTTTCCTTATTTACCATCTCCTAATTCAAGCACTAATCATGTATCTTTTAATATTTGAACAACCATGTCGTTTAGTTTATTGCATTTATCTCAGTCTGGGGAGTACTTCTCTGTGGAGTGCTCAAGAGGCTGATGAGATTTTTAAAGAATTATCGAATGAGCATACTTTAGGATGCATAAGTTCACATTTTCTATTGAATTCGTCTTAAAATCTAATTTTCAAGGTTAGGTCAGCTAATAAAACTAAAATTTTTATTAGGTCAATTAAAGATCAATCATCAAATTTATATCTACCTTACAGTAATTAATCATATCAGAAATTAAAAAAAAAAACATTTCAAATTTAGTAATGGATCCCATTAAGAACAACTACACACATTCTTCACGCCATTAACATGAACAAGCTCCCCTGAGTAAAGGAGAAGTCTTCGGGGTCCTTGAAGTTTTGAACGTCTAAGCAATAAAGAACAGCATCTACGCCAAGGTCCCCTTCGACAACGACCCCATAATAAAGGCTATATGGATTGAGAACGCAAAGCTAGTTTATGCTAAAGGCCGTGGGAGATTCGAGACATGCATTAGTCTGAACAAACCCCGGCCCAACGATCTCCTCTTCTGTAACATCTATGCTGGTGCTCGCTCTGAAGGAGACATGGATGAAGAGCCCAAATCAGTGGACTGAGAGGCCTCAGATACCAGTGCTAATAACTCTCAAGAAAGTAGCAGCAATTGAAATTCTCACAAGATTGCAAATCTCTATCATGAAGATTAAGGCTCGTACATCAGGATACAGGAAGACATGAGTGAGGCAAGTTAAGAACTGCTTGAGCTAGGGTATCACTTCTGGAAAACAACAATGAGAAAAGAAGCTTCCTTCGAACTGAGTAGCTATTCAAAGTAAGATGTCAATCTAGATGGATGTATTGAGCCATTTCTAAATTAAATATTTTGTTGATTAATTTTTATTCACAAATTTACGTTAAATTTTACTCTTGGGTTTTTATATTTAATGCTATTATATAATTGAGTTAATAGTTAATTATTATAAAGTAATAAGTATACATTTCCTTTCATAAACTATAATGAGAATTAGGATTCTATTGAATTTGAATTAATCTTCAATTCTATGCAGATATAGCTACTTTTCAGTACTAATCAATGACTATGATAATTATGGTTTAAAAAACATTTTTTAATATTTTTGCCATAATAAAAATTCCACAAAAAGATTGATCAAATCAGTTATTTACAGCAACTAATTATTTTATTCACAATCCTTACATTTAAAACTTATTATACTCTAATTGCAAGATTATAAATTAAATGCTTGGATACTATGTTGTCCATAGAGTAAATAACAAATTCTTTATATCCTTATTATTGTCTACCCTGATAGCATTAAAATCTATAATTTTTTGCTTTTTTTTACCCAAAATTAAATTTATCACTAATTTCCCTTTGCGCTTTCAATTTATTATATTCTCTAAATATTCAATTTACTTCGTTTTTCTAAATTTCGATAATAAAGCAGCTTTTTATAAAATTAAAACAAATTAGAGAAAATTAAAATAAATCAAGAATTAAATTACAACTAGGTATGTTATTCAATTTCAGGCTATTTATTAAAACTATTGGCTCGAATAATTACTCTATAAAATAATCAATCAATAAGGGTTTATATTTTAAATTTTTAACTAATTAAAATAAAATTACGCCTATAATTTATATAATTCATGATATTCTCTATAACCATTTAAAATAGTTGCAGCCAGACACACTTTTGCTGCAACTGCTTTAACATATAGTGTTTTAAGTTTTATTGAGATGTTAAAATTATGATAGCTTTAAAGCTAGATTATATGTTGATTTAAGTTTTTTATCTTCGAGAGTCATTGTTTAAAACAGTGTCTCTCGAGGATTTTTAATTTTTTAAAGAATTAATAAGTCATTGTTAAAAATAATCATATATTAACTTCTCTAATAAAATATTTTTTTCTTATATAACTTAATTACATCCTTTAGGATATAGTCATAAACCTTTTAGGATTTTTAGGGTGCCTTATTGGGATTCCTTAATTTAACTTAGTGGTAAAAATTGATATTTAAACTTAAGATAGAAAAATGTTCTAATTCTATTAGGAATTATCTTATTTCCTTTTAGATATCGAGAAATTCATTATAAAATATTGAAAAATATTGGAAAAAATGTTGATAAAAAATGTTGAAATTTTGAATCCTCGAGAGACACTGTTTTAAACAATGACTTTCGAAGATCATAATAATATGAAGTTTAGATTAAATAATTAAAAACTTAAATATATTTTTAATTAAATTAAATTATTAAAAAAATGGAGATTTTTAGATAAAAACCTCCTTATGTCTCCTTGACTATCAATCAATTCTTTAATCAGATTCAACTATTGTAATTATCTAAATATTAATAAAATATTACTGAGTTTACTTAGAATTATAAATCTATAGTCTAATTAAAACAGTATTAGAAAGAAACCAGGATTCAACATAAAATCAATTACTAATATTCTATTAATTTTATAAAAATTTTGGATGAAATGGGATAGACAAGAATTCTAATTAATGAATTCAAGCGAGCTTTTTATTTTTTTTTAAAATTCCTCTGATAGCAATTACTATTTAAAATAACTTCTTATACTTTTATTTTCTACTTTGAATCACATTGAAATTATATTAATTGGAAAATTAATTCTATTCATTAAATATATCTCAATTTTAGGTTTTATCAATTGATGAAGCAGATCCAGAATCGACTTTGCTATCAAAGGCGTAATAAGAACTAAATGACTTTTATTAAAATTTATAAAACTTTGTCTTTCACTTACGCATAGAGTTTCTGTTTCAACTAAGAAGGAAACGAAATTCCTTAGCCTCTCAAGGAAATAGATTTTGCCTACAATAAAAGTAAATTATATCATGAAAGAGCCTTGAATAAAATAAAGTAAAACTGAAATGTACTTTTATAAAGAATATAAGATAATGAATCAATATTAATCACATTAAGAGAGGTTAGATATATTTGAAAATCTTTAGATAAAGAATTGTAAATAATTTAAGCTAGGCAATGAACATAATAATTTAATGTAGCTCACATGGAGTGGGGATGGTAGTAGATAATAATTTGGCTAACAAACAATTAATTAAGAGTAATGGCAAACCCCTCTTATCTCAAATGTCACTTTGAAGCAATAAATAAGGTTTTCATTATAATAACAACTATAATAAAAATACGGTCAATAATTGAAACTTAATAAGCGATTCTCTAGTTTAAGGTATTAGAATGCAAGTAATTTATAAAATAATAAATTAATTAAAAGCTTATACCAATTCAGTAATGATTTAGAAACGATTTTTAATTTTAGATAACGAAGGGAGATGAAAAGGGGGGGGGGGCTGTTAATCTTCAAACTATTATAAGAAATATTTAATCAAATATAAATAGACACTACATAGAAGATGAAATAGCTCAGGTTAAAATAGTTTAAGGAATGCTGATTAGTGTATTTATAGAAATATAAAAAATTATTGAACTTTATTTTTTGAATGAAGATTAGATAGGAGATAGACTCGTAAAAATTTTAAAGAAAACTTAATAAATCTAAATAAAAATTAATCTTGATTTATATATATATATATATATATATATATATATATATATATATTATTAAGATTAATTTAAGTTTGAATAAGGAGGTTGTTATTATTATTGAAATAGAATTGAAATGAAAAATTAAGAGGAATGCAATATAACTTTTTAAGTTATTAATTATAACTGCCTCTAATTAGAAATACTCTGAATACAAATTTGATTTATTTATTTAATTAATTAATTGATTTATTTATTTATTACAGTTATCTACGCAGATTGTGCAAAAACATAATTATAAAAACAAAGGGCTTGGCTGTGTGCAAAAATATATGTAATTTTAATAATCTAATAAATATATAAATGGAGAGCACTCTCATCGTTCTTTCCATCAATCACTCAAGGCCACGCACTCGAATAGCATCTTATCTTCAGACAGGTGAATTTGACAACATCTCCCAATACTGCGGCATGACCGATGAACTTGAAGATCTTGACAGCGAGAGAATTATCGTTGCAGTTGCTAATTGAGATAGGTACTATTTATAAGAATTAAAATCTTTCAAAATTTTTTGAGCTTCTTAATCTCAATGTATCATCTTTGAATAAGAGTGATTTAAATTTTGATAATTCATGGATAAATATATATAATCGAAGTATAAATTATAAAATCTATGCGGGACGATTATTGCAATAATGGTCCCGTGAGTTTATTTATTTTTTAAGCATTATATGCCAATGAAATAATTTTATATTTTTTGCCATAAAATTCATGAATCTTAATCGTTGCTTTATCGTTTTTATGAATTCATAAAGATTTATCAATAGATTATTCAGTATTTTAGAGATACCTATATTTGAATCCTTAGTGATAATATTTAGGGAAAAATTCAATTTCTTGGAGATAAAGAACATTGTTCCAATTCTTCAAAGAATTTACTTAAATCAATCAGGATTTCATGCATGCTTTATATGATAATTTTCAAATTTACTTAATTTAAGTCAAATACATTCATTAGATTTAAGATACGCGGAACCATTATTCAAATAATGGTCCCGCATGAAATTTAAATTAAAAATATAGTTAAAAGTACTTAATTTAAAAAAATGAAAACTTCAGTTTTTGGAACTTCAAGCATAGAAATCAAGTTAGAGGAATCCTAGAATTCTAAAAGTTTTTAAAGATTGTAATTGGCAAGTTTCAGTTTCAGGCACTGCCTTCCATTCATCCATTTACGCGTTCCAGCACACTACATATGCCAGATTCATCAATGCCAAGCTAATTCACAACATTGATAGTGGTGACAATGAAGACATCCTCCAAGCTGAAGGTTTCATTCTTGATAGATCCACTGGAGACATCTTTATCAATGGTATTGCTGATGGATTCTCTCTTTCACATAGCTCTTACTGCTACAGCGGAGAAAATCATTATTAAATTATATATATTTTTGCACACAGCCAATCCCTTTGTTTTTATAATTATATTTTTGCACAATCTGCACAGATAATTGTATTAAATAAATCAACCAATTAATTAATTAAATCAAATTTGTATTAGGAGTATTTCTAATTAGAGGCAGTTATAATTAATAATTTAAAAAGTTATATTGCATTCCTCTTAATTTTTCATTTCAATTCTATTTCAATAATAGTTAATTTAATTTAAATCATAACTTAATATTTGGATGCTTTACGTTTAATCACATTTGACTTAATATATGTATATAGGGCCCTATCATTATTTAACAAGCAACCAAAATTAAAGGCATTATGCTTAGGATTTATATTAATTCATCTGAGTTAAACTTTATTTCTAACAACTAACTGCTATAAATAGAAACTCCATTACATTAGCCTACTAACGCATAGTGAAACTAAATACATAAGACCTCTCGCCATCCCCAGTGCATCTGTAATTCATCAAATACCTGTAGCCGGGTCCTTGGCAGGCAATAGTGTATGGGAAGAAGAGGGTGGAAGCATAAAAGTATTTGCCATTTACAGTAACACCATTACAAGCATCAACATCGCAAGACTACCATTCAGCTCCAGGGCCTTGTATGGTTCAACAATAATGTGAACGCCTCTGGCAATACAACCGATACTTGGGAATCTTTTTGAATAGTATAAAGGATAGTGTTGCCGTATTTCAAGTAGTCCTTGGCATTGTGAGTAGATCAACTTGATGTAGCAACTTGAATATCGTATACTGTTGGTATAAACGCCAGGACTGAAAGAGTATTAGTGAAAGAAAATCTTGTATTAACTGCATCTTAAACATTAATAAACTTCAATTCTCTTCGCATCTGAGCCTGATCCCTATTTTATTGGGGAAAAGAAATCATAGAGATCCTAGTGATGCCAGAGTGGATGGGAACGCCTTTGGTTGTGATGCCGACGAGTCTCGAGCTAGCACCAGAGTGCTCCGGGAATCTATTTGCTTCGTGAGTAGAACACTTTAAATTCAATTGAATTGGAAATAATGTAATGAGAAATCACCAAGACCACCCCTCTGGTACTAAGAGGAATGATAAATGCCATTAGAGGAAAACGGCATTAGTAACGGAGGCAATTCAACTTACATTTGAGAATATCGCCATCAGAACTACACTAAGATTGGGAAATATGAAAATATTTGGGTAAATTGGATTTGGGGGTCTGGGAAAATAAAATGTTCACTTATCTCGGCTCCTGGTTCACTTGTCTAAGTCGGAGATTCCTTCTCCTTGAGATCTTCCCTCGAGTGGTGCCCAAGTTGAGCCCCAAAGGGTTGGTTTCCTCCTTAATTCGTTTGCAATACTGAAAATCACATAATACGAAAATATCATGTCGTTTCCGAAGGCGCCAATGATGAAGAAGATGCTGAAAGCAACAAATGCAGCTGAACAAAGAGAGGGAAGCGACCATGAACTGGGCACTGACAGATGGTGACATGCTCATGAACAAGCTCAATTACTTCAAGACGGACCTCAATCAGTCATTCAAACAGGGCACCCATCAACCTTAAATAGGCTCTCTTCACAATCAAAGATCCAGGCGATGCAGGAACAGCTACAGCTTCTGATTGACAACTCCAAGGACCAGGTGATAGACTACCTCAAATTGTACCTCATGTGCCCACTCCTGCCAACCAAGGTGATCAGCAGCCTCCTGGATCAGTGCAACAGCACCGAGGTCCACAAGCTCAAGGCCTGACACATCAAGTTCATAGGACCGAAGGTAGAGGAGATCATACAGAGAGATTCGACAAGATAATTCAAGTAGCATAAAAGACTTTTATTAGAAACACTTAGACTTTGTTTGATTAGTGAAGTAATAGTTAAATCTAGGAAGTTTAAATAATATTTGTATTCATTTTTCATTTTCCTCTATTTCACTACTTTTATATATTTTTATGGTAGCTATATATTCTGAGGTTAAAGTTATTGAAATTAAATTAAGTTATATAAAATACAACACCCTTACATATAAAGTGAGGGAAATTATAAATGTGTTTTTCTGTAAGACTTAGAGGAAATTTTATAAATAAAGAGTAGCTTGATTTATTTATTGAGTAGATTAGTTTAAATGATTTTCTGATACACCGATATTAGAATGCAATCAATTTAATTAATAATTAATTTGCTTGCATAATTGTTTATTCATATGTAAAAATTTAATTAGAAATTTGAATATTTGGAATAAAGTAAGAAATATAAAAATCTGAAGGAATCCACATATTTTTAAATTTTTATTCAAAAATAAAAGTTTAAAATTAAAATCAAGCAAATCAAAATAAAGATATTTAATTAATGCTACAGCCAATAATAACGCTTTAAAATATTCTTTAGACTAATTAAACTTGCTTATTGAGAATAGCCTCAACTATTTCATGATAATAACAATAATAAGGCCAATAACTAATAAAGTATAAATAATTAATCCAATATTATTAAATCCTAGGCATTCCAGCTTAATTATGGCAATTTCTAAAAAATATAACCAATAATTTTAATGATCAAATTTAGATTAGAATCAAATTCAAGCAACAATAATTGTTTATAAAAAAATTAGCAATCAATATTAACAACCTCATCATTAAAGGTAACTAAATCTAAAACAAAATATATTTTCTACATTTAATTAATATTAGTCGTAGTAATTACTGAATATCAAGCAATTAAAGGCCTCTATATAAAGAAAAAAAAACAGTGTATTTACAGAAGAGAAATACTTACTAATTTTTTCTATGAAATATAAAAATTATAACCTTTAAAACAGGCTCTGGTTCTTTAATAAAAATAATTTGCAAATAAGTTTTCAAGCGATGGAAATAATGGAAACTGTTAGAAAATTTGTGGAATTATTTTATGGGTAGGTAGAAACATATAAAAATGATGCAGAATTATTTGCAAAATTTGTCATTAATTTAAATCTTTATTTCAAAAAATTATTTCGTAGTTAACTTTCACCCAAATTAACGACTTACTCTGTTTTTGTAATTATAAATAACAATTTTAATATCTTTAAAATTGGAGTAATCTTGCTCATGTTAAATCTTAAATAATTTCAAGAAAAATAAATATTTAAAAAATTCGATTGCTTATCTAATATAAATACGAATTAAGCTATGGCAAATTAGTATAGAACTTTCTCTAGTCTTAGTCTGATAAGTACTCTGACATCAAATTCAAGGATAATACTTTAATATGTATAGTAAGTATTATTCAGCGAAGCAATTTCAAGAGGTGGTAAAATATTTTAATCACAGATTTCAGTTTTATTGAGAAAAAAATTATGCATGCAATATTTTTAAGTAATCAAACCTGAATTTGATTCTTTTTATTTTACGGATTATTAAAATTAGTTCCCTTATTAAATTAAAACTAGTCCTAGAGCAAAATTTTGGTTAAAATAAATAATGTCTTAACTATTGCAATTTTTGCCCAAAACTATTACTGATTCAAATACCTTAGTTAAGAAATAATCAATTTTATTCTTTATGATTGTAAGACTTTTATATATCTATATTATTCTGGAGTTTATGATAAAAATAATAAGCATCTCAAAGTCATTATTTATGCTTTATATAAAATATTAAAAATAATATATCAACAAATAATTAAATCAAAGTAATCTATTAAAAACGCACATAATAAAATGCATCTAAAATATTTCTATTATTGATAAATCTTTTTCTCTATAACCAATATTTATTAATAAATTGTTGTGAACTAAATATCTTCCCTTTACAATCTATACTGTATTTTTTCTTTAAATGCATAGTATCAATTCAAATTAGTCAAAATAGAGGGTTTCTTTGTTGAGATGATCTGTGCACTGGCGATACAAACTAAGAGAGACTACTTTTCAATTGAATATGATGTCATATAAAGAACACTCTAGCTTTTAAGCAAGAGTCTGGTTTGTAAGATCCAAAGACAGAATCAGCTAGATTTTAAATTTAAGACTCCTCTCTATAAAAACTCATTTAGTATTTAAAAAATCAAAATAACATCATTTGAGGAAAGGTTCATATGAATGCTTTGAAATAAGCTTGAGTATGCTAAAAGCGATTACTTAAGTTAATAAAAAGTGTTACATTCTAGATGCCTATGATATTAGTGTACTTTTCTTATAAGCCAAGTGATTTTATCACCTTAGACAAGGGATATGTCTACTCTCCAAAGTGGTATTGATGGTGTAAAGAATGATTTAAAGCAAGTAATAGATAGCGAAGAGATGGTTTTGGGGATGTAGAAGATGATAATGAAAGCTTTGTGGACTATGAATTTGATACAACAAATAATGTTAGTTATGGGAACAAAAAAAAGAATTGCAAGAACAACTGCAGAAACAGTAATTTAAGCTAAAGCATAGATGATCATTAGTCAGTGAGGAGTAAAGACACTCACCCCTCAAAAGAGTAAACACACAGGAAATAATCCTCTGTCAATACAATGTATTTTGAGATCTTTCGTTAATAGGACTGAAGCTCAATAAATATTTTAAATTAATATTATTTTTCAAAAATTTTAAGCAGGCATATCATTATTTTGACTAATAAACCTAGCATACAATTTCACAATATATACAATCGAGATAATTTATGATATTTACGAAATCATATTAAGCTGATGAAATCTGGGAAGCTAAAAGATGCTTTTATTCACAGAAGAATCTTTTAATTAACCTACAAAAAGTAAAGTGTCAGCAGAGAGGATCTAGAGAAAAGAGAGAGAATTACACTAGCATCAAGAATTTATAAAAGAATAATAAAAAAATGATAAGTTAGTATTTAAATATTTAAGTAAATAAATAATATTTATAACTTAGAATTCAATAATATTACTGATATAGAATATCCAGATAGTTTTTACTTACTAGTTAAATGATGAGAATCAGTGGTTTCAGAAGTAGTTTCTAAAACGGATTTTGAAATTGTTGAAAAGTAATATGCCTATTTATTTATGTTATTCAATAATTAATAAACTATACTAATATTATTTTCTAAATTGAGTTAAAGTCTGATACAAGTGTAACAGTCATCATCTTAAGTGAAATAATAGAATTATATTAACAATAATTTCTAAGATCTTGCCCTTCAGTCATCAGGAAAGTTATCAAATAGAGGACTCTCACTATTTAGCTGCTTCTAAAGTTCTATTCTTGAAGCTCTTAAAGAATAAAACTGGATTGAAAGTAGATTTTAATGTCGACAACATTCTTGGCTTCCGTACATCATTAAATTAATTCATTCAATTGTTTTTCAATTAAATATAAGGTAAGATTTTTGAATATAATATGTTAGCTTTGATTATCCCAACTTTTAATATTATTTAGTAACTCCAACTTGATATCTGCCTACTGTCAAATCGATTAGAAATTATTCATTTTATCTCTGTACAAGAAGTTTTGCTCCAAGAAAGTAAAAATCATAGGAGCTTACGGTCTCCTTAGCTTTTATGCTCTGACTCATATGTTTATCTCATTATTGCAAAGCACTTAGTCAGTATTTTTTGAATTTGAAGAGTAAGATAAAATAATCAAAAATTAGAATTTCATCATCTACTGGGGAAACCAGATCTTTTCTTAGCATGAAAAGCTTCAGCTTCATGCATTAAATAAGCTGCAAACTAATCTTAATTACAATTGTTTCATGATAAAAATACTTGAATGTTCTCTCTTCTCTCCCAATATATTAACTTAAAGTTATCAAAATGAAACTGAATGATTGCTGAGTTCCAGGTTGAGTTAGTTATTGTTGCCCTATGATTTACTCTCAGGATCCCGATAATGAATGAAAAAATTGTTTGTTGTTTATCAGATACATTATAAGCATTAAAAACTTCACAATTCTCAGATACGAAATGCGAAATGCAATAATATAGAATGATTATCAGATGGTCTGTGAATAAAGTAGTCTACCTTACACTCTAAAGTATAGATATAGATCTTCGTCAAAATAACGCAGTTAGTATTTTCGCCCTAAAGATTATTGTGGCTAGTGTACTTTGTTTAGATTCCTTACTAAGCAGCAGCTATACTAATCAGTTCAATATGGGTTAATTAAAGTAATTGTGATTTTAGAAACTACTGGAGGGATCGGCAGGACCGGAGGTATTGCAGGTATCGGAGGTATTGCAGGTATCGGAGGTATCGCGGGTATCGGAGGTATCAGCAGGATCGGAGGTATCGCGGGTATCGGAGGTATCAGCAGGATCGGAGGTATCGCGGGTATCAGAGGTATCGGAGGTATTGCAGGTATCGGAGGGATCACAATAAAAAAGAAAATGACCTCAAGGACTATGATAAAGATGTAGTTTCAAATGATGAAGAGAAGTAAAATAAATGCTTAGGACTGTGAACTCATGAAGATAATTTAAGTTTAACTCACTCATTTTAGAAGCATTTTAGAAAGGATTATCTTCCCAAATCTCTGACAAGATTCCTGGAAACTTGGAGCTATATAATTGCAAATTTCTGAAATAAATGATCTTAAAGTCCTTTAGAAAATAAGAAATTGATGAATAATAAAGATGCTAAAAGTGTTCGCGACTGAATTGCCTAAGATAATCATTAGAGAAAGTCTAATAGATTTTAAAATTCAATAATTTCAAAAAAGATCATAATCCAGAACAAACCAATAAAAACCGCAAAATGATGAAACAATAAAGAACTTTCTAAAGTGTACAAGACTTAATAATATTTCTCAGGTTCAAATGCCTAGCTCCAGATAAGGAATCAGCTATCTATCTTAGTTACTCTTTAATAAGTGATCTTACAAACATTCCAAGATCAGTGGTGAAAAATATTTGCTTTATCTAAAGTTAGCAAGCAAATTCCAAGAGTCAAAACCTCAAAACCCTTTCAGTAGTTTGATTGAGTTTTTGATTGATAAAAGTAGACTATTAGTGCATACTTTATTAGGGTTTCAATAGGGTTTATGCAAGGGTTTAATGTTTAAAAATTAGTAATTTAAGTGAGTATAACAAGCGAGCTTTAAAAATATTTCACACAAACATAAGCTTAGAGTCATGTGGCAGTTCTCTGAATTTTATCTTTCTAAGTTAATGTTTGATTGTTTCTATTGTTTGTTAATCTCTTAGCTTGGCTTGATAATAGTTGAGTATGCAAGTTCTCTGAGACCTCCATTTATTTTATTTTTATCGAGATATTGTATGATTCTCTGCTTACAATCTCTCTCACCCCTGCAGCTAAAGTAATCGTTTCTTGGCATGTCGCTCTCTATTATTATTACTGCTAGAGCCCAGATATCCCATTAAGTGTCTCCATCTCTCCAATCCTCTCTCTCTGGGAAATATCCAGAAGTGCCGTATACATTTCCTAATGCAGAGGCTTGCACTCTTTAAGCTCTGTTGAAGTCAATAATATAAACTCAAACAGGCTGAAAGTTCATCATGATATTCTCTGGCTTTAAGTCTCTATGAACATAACCTAGCTTGTGAAGCTCTCCAATCCCTTCAACTATCTGCTATACTATCTAGCTAATTTATCTCTGACATCTATTGTCAGATAAGAATTCCCTAAAAGTCATTTCAAGTAAAGGAAGCCTGAAGGCTACATAATCTTTACCAAGTAAAATAGCATCAAGCTAGATGATAGCCTACACTAATTTAACTTTGCCTTTTAAAGAGCATAATACTCATAAGCAAATTCCATTTGGAACTTGTCATCAGCAAGGAAGTAATTGAAAGGATATATCTTGTAAGCATATTTTTCATCAGTAATAACTCTCTTCTCTATTTTTTCTTCAAGAGTGAGATAACTTTCTAGGCAAGAATCTAAGTCAATAATTTTTAATATGGGAATTTTCATTGCCTCTATTTTAACCATGATTTTATTGATCTCAGAGACTGGAAATTTCTTGACTGCTTTCTTCATTTTTACTTACTTCTAGACTTCAACTCTAAGAGACTCC